>VACF01000483.1:0-207279 GCA_006891605.1 Pleurozium schreberi | reverse complement strand
GAGTTCTCGGGGCCGAGACTGAAATCTTGGGCGGTTAGTTTTGCATGAGCGCAGGGGTCACGGTGAGCTCTCGGGGCCGAGACTGAAATCTTGGGCCGTGAGTTTTGCATGAGCGCGGGGTCACGGTGAGCTCTCGAGTCCGTCTGTGAAATCTTGGGCGGTGAGTTTTGCATGAGCGCGGGGGTCACGGTGAGCTCTCGGGGCCGAGACATAACTCTGGGGCGGTGAGTTTTGCATGAGCGAGGGGGTCACGGTGAGCTCTCGTGGCCGAGACTGAAATCTGGGGCCGTGAGTTTTGCATGAGCGCGGGGTCACGGTGAGCTCTCGGGGCTGTGTGTAAAATCTTGGGCGGTGAGTTTTGCATGAGCGCGGGGGTCACGGTGAGCTCTCGGGGCCGAGAGATAACTCTAGGGCGGTGAGTTTTGCATGAGCGAGGGGGTCACGGCAAGCTCTTGGGGCCGAGACTGAAATGTCGGGCGATGAGTTTTGCATGAGCGAGAGGGTCACCAGGTATTCTACTGCGGGGATTAGGGGTTTTCGGGGTTGCATGAGCGATTTTGGTTATCGGGTGCTCACGAGGTTGCATGGCAAGGTTTGGGGTGTTGCGGGAATAAATGTGAAAGGTGGGCCGTGGGAACTTAAGGGGTGGCGGGTATTTGGGTTTGCATGAGAGAATGTGGTTAACTTCGTTGTTTATTATGAGTATTTTACTTTATTGGGGGGGTCGGAAGGGTATATCTTATTTCATCGTGTATGTGAAATGTGGTAGTCGATGGCGTATGTACGCTGCTTGAATTGGTCTTGGCTTCAGGTGTCGTCAGATTGAAGAGGTTTGGTTGTTTGTTTTGCAAGTGTTGATGGAGAATCCAGCCTTACTTCCGGCACAGAATGCGGTTGGAGTATAGAGTGAGATCCAGGACTGTACTGCTATGACTCCAGAGATTGTTGCGATGTCCGCATCTCCGGACCTACTCCCTTTGGTTCCGCCAAACCGACCCCGTCCGTGGCCAACTGTAAGTCTAGATAATTTGTTGAAAGACTTAGATGACACAAACGATTGTATGGGGAATTTGTCACTAAAGCAAAACCTTGTCACTTCTTCTGGGAGATGGGGTGCTGAGATGATGGTGCCATGTTGGATTTAAATCCATACTGGTGATTTCTATGTAGTGTTCTTGTCATTACAAATTCCATTCTCACATTTATATATAGGGCATTTGAGTCTTGTAATCTCCTATTTTGCATTTATCATTGTATGGCACAGTATCTTGCTTTCTTCTGTGAGAGTTGTCATGTTTCAAGTGAATCAAGACTTTCATGAAGTTCTTTGTGTACGTGGTCCTGCTTTGATGGGGATGTTGACGTTCATATGCTACATGTTAAGTTGGAAGCTCGGGACCTGCATTGCCATAATCAATTATTTCAATGTAATGTAGAGTACCGAGATAGTGCATGCACTGGAGACAACTCCTATATCTGCAGGATCTGCCATGTTGGATGCTCAATCAGAATCTGAGGATGTCTCTGATGTAGACAGTGATGGTGAATCGGAGGGATTAACTGAGGCAATACAAGATGGCTTACTGGAAGACGACATCAGGCGCTCCCAGAAGATGGATACCATTTCTGTTATATCGAGTTTGAGGATTTCGCCCTCGGAGCTTTCTCGGATGCAAATACCCTTGTGTAGATTGGTGCCCATGCCTATGGTGCGTCCGACACTGGCATGTGACTTGACACTCTTAGAGAACAAATTCACCAACAGTTATGAAGAGGGAGCACGAGTTTTCTATGTTTCTATAACAGATGAGGATGGAAATCCGTCGGAGTTCTCTGTTGCTGAGAAGGAAGCCTGGGGTCTCCTATGGAATGCCACAAATGAGAAATTCACGATGCTGCTGAAGAACAACCCACACTTGACATATTTAGCAGAATCCAAGTTCTTTGTCTGTGACGGCAACCACAGATGAATTGCTTGGATGAATCACATTTCACGACTTCATCCACTTGATATCGATTGGCACATATGCATGGACTCAATTGTATTGGATACACGGAACCAAATCGGCTTGGCCATGCAGGCAATGCACGATATTAACAAGTGAGCCACACTCATTTCTGCAAGCATTTCTGTGTTTTAATTTTTTAATCCTGCACTCATCATTTCATTTCAACTAATTTGTTCATGTCATTGTCCGACAGGAGCACAGAGAACTCGCACGTTAAGACCAATCTTGTGCACACCCTCTACAGGGTGCAGAAGTATGGGGTTATGGAGATCAAAAAGTTTAAAGAGCTTCTCAGCCTAGAGGACGTGCAAACATGCCAACGGTCCACACGGAAGACCTGGTACAAGATGCCTCTGGAGGTGTTCACTTCTTTCATATTCAAGGTAAGGGATTTGATTCTACAATTTCATTTCTTTGCAATTGTCGAATGTTATTGAAATTCGTGTCGGTGTATCCATCCTTCAGTGACCTCGACTTTTGACAACTAAGCAACTGTTTGCTTCTGTAGCAAGATATTTCAGTAGCTGCAGACGCAGCAGTGCGAAAGTATTACGAAGACACTCCAAARGACGAGGTGAAGAAGGAGGGAGTGGCAGCTGCTATGCACGCCTCCATTAAAGACTCCACTGAGAAACTGTACAAAAAGCTATCGAAAATTGTGGCGGTAGCATCACCAGTCCTCGGGAAGGACTGGTTAGCGGAGGTGAGTTCATTCTACATGTATTTATTTTAGTCCCTAATGTTACATGCTTTATTCAGGTCCAAATTCATGAACCTCCACTTTTTTGGCAGATTGAAAGGCATTGGAGCCTATTTGCTACTTCGGAGCTCACCCTTGAGAAGCTTCAATGATCGCAACGGCCAACGTCAGTTCGGCATTTAAAGTGAGGTGGCTGAAGTGGATTAACGCCTCTAGATCTTCTAGAGAAGCCCTAAAACTTCCTCCCCGTCCAGCCAATGAGGAGAAGTTGTTATTACAAAGGCGTGTTGGTATGCTGGGGTATGTTGAAGCACCTCTGATGATTATGGATGTTTGCCTDTTTTTGTGTATACTTTGATGTTCACTTTGAAGTATGCATTTGAATACAGGAAATTACATGATTAATTCGATTTTCATTCACCTCATTTCTGAATACTGATTCCTTGAGCACTGTAGATGGAAGAGTCCGCAAACGAGATGCTTGAATCCATTTTGATTGGAATTTGGTCTTTCAAACTTGAGTTGTCGATACATATCACTAACGAAGCGTTTACATACACATGTAGGTATTTCAAGTTTGAATTATATCCVAAGAAGGCCTTAGCAAAGGCGGATCTACCTCCATTTATGGCCACATGGTTGGATGCTAACAGGGCCGATGGCATGTTCTCTGCAACACAAGTGAAGAATTGGACGAGTTCACATTTGCAGGCATGTCCATGGTACCTTGAATGCAACTTCGGGACCACTCCACCAGAAGAGGAGGCTCTATTTCAAAGACTGAAGGAGTCAGCTGCTGCGGACCCTGAATTTGATGAGTTCAAGGGCTTAGATCCGGAAGCTCGGGAGAAAGCTGTGAAGAAACGTGATGCCTTGGACAAGAGGAAGTTGGCGAGGATGGAAGAAGCCAAGAGGAAGACTGAAGAGAGCAAGAAGAAGAGGATGGATGCCAAGGCCGAGAAGGAGAAGGAAAAAGCGAACAAAAAGATCTTGAAGAGGAAAGCGGAGACGTCTGCGCAAGAACCAGCCACTACCACAGCCAACGTAAAGGAAAGATCGTCTGGCTTCTCGCTCACCCAAGACAGGTTGGTGCATGGACTAGCGCCAACCGTTCAAACCTTAGATCCTGTGGCAGATACCGACGAGTGTATTCAGAACTTATCAGTGGGCATTCTCCCCGATAATAAAAAGGCGTTTGACGATGTCCCGGCCTTCTTGTCATCAGTAAGCTTTCTAGCTTTCAGGCTTGTAAATTGTTTTTTACCTATTCCAATTCAGTTTCAATGCATTGGTTTATAGTATCCACAATAGTCTTTTACATTTGAGTATCTTACTGTAAACTCTAAACCATGTCAATGGAATTTTTGACTGCAGCATGTCCAAGACAAGGAAAGCCGCTTCGACGGTGTCTTAAGTAAAGAGAGGGCAATGGATTTGATTTTTGCAGATGTTCCCGAAGGTCTACATGTTCCTACAATTTCAGCTCCACCAGGACCGATTCCTGCTTGGAACCGCTTCCATGACAAGTGGTTGGTGCCCGTCTTTGACTTTCCTGAAGAGTATCTGCACGACTACGGCGGTCTTCTAGTGATGTACCCAACTCCATCTCAGCCTCATCGAAGTCAACTACTTGGTTGTTGCAAAGAATACCATTTTAGGATCCTGTATACTTGGTTCGGGATGAATCATCTCCATCTGACATCGCCAACTGACCCTACCAAAATGGTAATTGCCAACCCTATTATTTTTAATGCATGCATTTATATGCCATTCTGTTTTCATACTTATAGTTATTGATTCTTATTTCTATTGTCTGCAGACTATGCGCTTTGCCATTTCGCTTGTGGTTAGAGACTGTGGTCCTAAGTCGGAAGGTGAGTACCCATTTCAATTCGTCTCCTCTCATGATGCAGTGGGAGTCAATATTGCCCGTGATGACATCCTACAGAACTTTTGTAACAAACAGGATGTCACCATGAATGGAGACATACCTCGGCGCGGCCCTCGTGAAAAGGCTCGGCAATTCATGCAAATGCTTATCAAAGCATGCTCTCAACCTGGTGACGTTGTGGTGGATTGCACAGCATCTACAGGTAACCTCGGCTTCTAGTATGCTGTGTTTATAGGTGGATTCAACGAAGCCATGTTTGTATTTAGATTGACATTTCATAATCATTTGTCATGTGGGCAGGTGCAAGCATTCAAGCTTGTCGTGCTTCACGTCGTCATATTCTGGCGTTCGAAGAGGACAAGGCCATTTTCGATGCCTGCATCGCACCCGTGGTGCGTCGATCATCTACGGTGACTTCCGCCCCACCCCGCCTTGCTAGGCCCAAAGATGTGGATGACCCTGAAGTACCGATACAAAAGATCGTGAAGACGTCACGATTCAGTAAGTAAGTTTTTGCTTACTGCACTTTTATTGAATCATCTATCTCACCATAATTTACTATGATCTCACTCGATGTTTTGTGGAATGTGCAGAAAAACCCAGGAAATGAGGCATGTGCCGTTCTTTGCAAACAGTGCATTTTTCCCAAGCCCACCCAAACCTTTCAAGCTACCCGTATATGCTGAGGCTTGTTCCAATGTTTTGGTCAAAACCAACCCCAGGCCAACTTCTAGGGCACATTCAGTTGATCCAGGCGTTCTTGACTTTATATCGGATCAAGYTGCAGAGGTAGATTCAGAAGCATCAGAGAGTGAGGCTAGTTCGACATCAGATAGTGATGACACTTCTACTTCAGACCACGATACCTAAAGAAGTGTGTGGCATTTGTCTTTTTCAATTCATGTCGTTCAATTTCACTTGTTCTGGATTCTATTTCACTTTACTTTATTACAGTACTGCAATTTGTGTTCTATACTCTTCACAATATTAATTTCATTATACGTTTGTTAGACTAGTCAGTAGTAGTTGGGTCTTATACCATTTCTAGGACACTAGATTTCAATGTTCTGAGTTCATTTCTTCGGTTGTATTCTTGGACAAAGTAGGAGTTCTGCATGATTTGAATGGGGAGGTGTCCATCAAATATATGATGAACTTCTAACTTTCGTATGTGCCAAATCCATGACTAAGCTGCGCATGTGCTTTGAGGCTGAGCACGTATGGGTGACAAAGACTATCTTAAAAGGATGCGTGATATGCATGGGATGAGATCTTAAATGTGCGTGCGGTGAGGGTGGGTGTGGTTGTGGCGAATAGTAATGGAAGGGATTGGCTCAGTATGCAACGCTTGGAATGGAAAAAGAGAGGGTGGGGCAATCTCAGAAGAGGTCCCTAAGAACTTGCGCTTTTCACGTGCAAATCTAAATTGTATGAGCAAAAATGACATCCATGGTTGTAGCAAGGGGGGATGTTTCCCGATGTTGTATGGCCATTGATAGGTTACTAAAGATATCCAATGTATAAATAATACTTTAATTACTTTTCTACTTTTCTCAATGTGCGGTGTTGAACATATGCCACACACTTTACCATGCACAGAAGATCGGCCTTTTCAATCGTTTCAGTCCATATATTACTTGTACAACATATCTAGTATGTAGAACTTATCTTTTATTATGTACAGTCCCTTATCTTTATCCTTGAACGGGGAATGTGATCCAAACACTATATTTTGCAAGAGGGGACGTCCCATACTTAATGCTTCATTTTAGACTACAGAGAGGGTGTGCACAGGTTCAGTTGTATACACTTTCATAGGGATGTGCTTGTCGAACGACCCTTCTCTAGTCGCCCAACGGGAAGAGCTTCTTAGAGACTCGTCATTTTCCATACAGAGTAAGCACCTTCTTGTTCACATGTTTCTTTGATTTGATTTCAAACCACATTTTAGCTTCTTATTAGTTTTTTCAATTGAATACAGTTAACTCATTGGATTTCCTCTTCATTGTAGGCAAGGGAGTGCACAACGGAAATCCAAATGATTTCTCACTGAAAGTCATATTTCTTGTGGAACTTCCCTAAAGCCCTTCACCAAACCCGTTTGTATCGAAGGTCTTAGCGCGGATCACATGAAAGTTTATGCAGGGCCTCCACCTACAAGCAACCCTAAACCCCATCTTCTTGTCGATTGCCGTGCATCTTCTACATGCATAGAACGTTATGATTTTTTTCCAATTCTCCACTCTCTTGGATTGCACGACTGTTGAATCACAGCATTCGCAGTAGTAATGCTATGTTCTATTAATACAGAAGCAATCACAGGCAATCTCTCTTGCAATGTGATTTAGCGGTCCAATTGTTCATTTTGAAAGTAGTGCCACTAGACGATTTTATCATGCGTGTAGAAGATTGACAGCAACTGAGAAGAAGGTGTTCAGCTGCAGTGCACTTCGTCGGATGTATTATTTGCCTCATTCTTTTCCACAATATTCTTTATTGTTCTAATAGTCTCAAAACACCCTAAACGCAGAAGCCACCTGCTGTAATTCAGGTATGTCAATTCCCCATAGGAATTGTATTTGGTACTAATACTTTTGAACTCAGGTACTTTGACCTTGGATGGCCCGTTCTTGTCAATATGGATGGACAGCGCCCGCAAGCTTTGTGCTTGGTTGCACTTTACCAACGATCGTGGAAGGGGGAGAGTGCTCTAAGCCGTAGCACTTAGGTCATGCCATCACCATCCCTTCTACGATGTGGTCACTTGGCCTTGCCTTGAGCTGCATTGATGCCCAACCAACCCTTGCACAGCATGGATAGTCTAATCCTTGTTCAATGGGGTTTTCCAAGGTTAGATATGTAGTCTTCGATTTTCAAGGCGAGCATAGAGTCCCCAAGTGAAAGCAACTTCAAAACAAGTGTGGATAACTGTTGTTAAAACAATCTTCCATCATTGTCTGGAAATTGAAATCTTTGCGTCCGTTTTCTGCGGATTCAAATGGTTCTCCAATACTGACTTTAGATCTTATTTTTCCTTACATGTGAATTATCTTTTTCATGCAATTTATTTCACCGTCTGAATTTCTATCCATTTTTKAATCATTGTGTCTTCCAATTTTGCATCCAATTTTGCATCAATCATTTCATCCATTTTGCATCGATTGTTTCATCCATTTCACCTTGAACCGCCTTCATCCACTGCACCCAACTACTTTCATCCATTTCATCGAACTACTTTCATTCACTTCATTCAACTACTTTCATCCATTTCATCCAACTAATTTCATCCATTTTACAACAATTTCTTCTACTTTTTCCCTAAATTTTGGTTGACTTTTTCATACTTCTTCTTCTAATTTTTCACCATTTTCTAATTTCCCTGCTCCCCGCTCACCAATCCTTGCTCTCTGCTCGCCGCTCCCCGCTCCCCACTCGCATACCAGCATTCCTCCAAACAAGAACTACCAAGTACAAATGTCTCCAGAGAGTAAGTAACCAAGTATAAAATGTATGAAATTGTGAACGAAGAGTTGGAGAGGACCGTAAGTTGATTCTAAACCAAATTTTCAGAACTACCTACAAATTTCAAACCTGAATTTCATTGATGAATAATTTCTACACCTACAAGGCAACCACCTCTCCAAATTATTAATCGCATCAACTGTCTTTGAACCTTTACAACTTGATACACGTTCTTAGAATACTCACCATATTCATGTTTGCAATCTGTGCCTGATCCTAAACCCTATCTCTCACCTCAGCCAAAGAGATTTAATTGTAGCTCATTCCTTTCGAAGATACCACCTTTGAATCCTTTTTTCGATGAGGGTTTGTTAACGAATATCAATATAACTTGCTTCCATTCATTACACATTCATCCCTAGTTGTAGTACTTGTAAATAGTGTTCCTTCACTAATCGTCTGTTTTTCTCTTTTGAGTATATTGGTGCATGTATGTATTGACCTCCTTGCTCTATTGTAATGTCATTCTCTTACGATTCTATATGTTTGTTGAGCTATGTGATTTGGTTTAACATACACGTCTTTCCTGAAATGCTTAAAATCTGATTCTTGCAAGTACTATACTGACTTTTTTGAAACCAAGAACTTCCGGACTTAAAAGTTTCCTTTATTTTTTGATGAATCCATCGGATAGAATGGAGCAAGCGCATCAAAAACAACATATCATTCCATGATAATCGAGTAGAAATTACTTTGAATGCATATGAGCAACTAGAGCAAGAGCAGCATTGGTAGACACAACAAATGGACAATAATAACCAAGTACAAAACTGTATTAATAGTATTAAATTGTACAAAGAGTAGAAAGCTTAACAAAACGTAGTATCTCCTAGATTACTATCTATTGTTTTCATTTATATAGTGGTTTATGCTCCATGTCTTCTATTCAATTAGGCTCAAAGAGAGAGACTATGGTTCTCCAGAGTCAGTGGCTATATCGCGACCCACCGGAAACCCAACGTCTTTGTCAGGCGTGTAAACTCTTTGAACAGAAACTTCAAAAAAGGACGCATCCAAGAGCTTAAATGTAACCTGGTCGCCAGCAGATATGCGATGGAAATTACAGTAATATCTCCATCCTTTAGTAAGCATGGCTCGTGTCCGTCTCTGCTTGGTGTACAAGATTTTCACTTCAACAAACAAAGAGTAAAGTTTCCCTATGTACCGGAGTCGAACAAGTCCTTGATAAACCTCTCCTTCAAAATCATCTCGAAACTTTCGGAAGAACCATGCCGGCACCCTCTAAAACCAAATTAAAAAGAATAAGACTTGTGCCCCTTTAGAAAAAAAAAACCCAATATCCGATAGTTCCAGTTACATAGAGAGACACGACTTTAGAAACACAAATGAAATTGCAGATGCCATTACAAGGCCATATTCATTAAAATGAAAAGAACTTGTGATAATGAGACTGTAAGTCCCTGTCACTCAAAGATAAGTTGTTGAAGGCAAAGATAAATTGTTGAAGGCAAAGATAAATGTAGGCGACCTCAAACACCAAGAGAATAAAAATTACAATAGAAACCATGTCAAGTTACGTGATAAAATATGCCAAGACTTTAGTTCATGAAAGATAAATACACAGAAGACATGAGAGCAATAGAAATAGACTTCCACATGAGAGGCCAAAAAGTATGTCACTTCATTAAAAGTAGTTCACTTTACAGTGAGATACATGAATCTCTTCCATAACCCATGTACAATTTAAACAATCTAGCAAGTCTACACGATCAATTGTATGTATACTTTGTTTCAAGAATAAAAAATGGAACAAATGGAAATGACTACACTTGTCTACTGTACTGATTGGAATTTCTGTATAGTTACTCTTCATATAGCAATGTAGTATTGCAAAAATGATGATACCATGCGCATGAGGCATTGTCCTTGATTAAAAATTGTTTTTCTGTATGTCAATGACTATTCTATTAATAGTAAAAAACTTTTTACGAAGTTCACGGCTGTATGAACAAAAATCACTACGCTAATCCCCACTCTTTTTCTTCGCTGCCTCCTCCGCCTTTACCATCACTGCCTCCTCCGCCTTTACCTTGGCCAAGCCTCTCAAGATATCCTCGCGCTGTGAAGGCCGTGACTGCACACTCATAGTGTACTCTATGCGTCGATTTCGTTTGCTTCGTGGAATGTCGGAGATGGGAAGCGATTTAGAACTTCGACCACGGGGCCTTAGTAGCAATCTATTCACATTGCTTATGTATGGAACTGCGGTTGCATTTGATTTCGAGTCGCTTGACCGCCGACAGACTGGAAAACTAGTTCGACGGGAAATTAGAGCATCAAACGATGAAGATGCACCCATCATCGATATCGATTTCACATACCCCAGATCTGAGCTGCACGATTTCAGACCACCTGTACATGCACCCAGCGCGGCCAGTCTATTATTATCTTCCCCCACTAACTGCACATGCAAGTCGTGAATCCCAAGGAGACGCTCCTCAGGTGCGGGTATTGTTGAAATTCCATTCTCGCCACGAAGATCCTCAGAATCTCCTCCCACATCCGCGTACAATTTTCTATGCGGAGCACCCTTGGTTCGCAAAGTTGGCGACTGGGATCAAAGTTGACTTGGCGTATACGCCATCCTCTTCAAAGGCGAAGGCGAGCAAACAGGGGTCTTAATTGGTCCCCAACTTGGCGGACTATCCACCACACCTTCTTCGACATTTCCCTTGGAAAAATCAATGGCCGCCGAAGCCGAAGCCGTGGCGGTGCACATCACGTGAGGTCTTGAATATGCGGACGGGAAGCAACTTCCTCCGTCAGACTCGGACCTCCTCGACATCGTTGCGTCCGATCCAAACAACAAACTCCTTGTCAGTGGCTCGCTTCGCCGGAGCAAGTGCATGACAGATCTTCCCACCTGAATCCACATCGACAAAATAATCTAGCCTTCCCATTATCCTCGACACAAGGATACCCAACAAGTGAACAAGAGAACACAAGAGTGCCACAAAACATTCCATTGTATCCTCCCCAAATAAAGAGACACAATTCTAATCAAATGTCAAAGCTTATATATTACAAAATAATATTTTATATACAATTATTGGAATGTACAAAATATTGTACAAGAGGATTAGTGTTCGAAAGTCATAGAAAAAACGAATCTACTTTGTACAGCTATCAGACTCAATCACTAATTTTAATCCGGGCAACACGTAATGAGTCCCAAAGTTCCTCGCGGACTCCTTGAATCCTTCCAATAAAAAATCCGCGCGATGTGACAAAGTCTTCATCGGCGATTTGCCTATCCGATTTGCCTCTACGAACTCTCGTAGGCGCCCCGGCTGACACTCCTCGTGGAGTCGTTTCACCCACGGGACGAAACGTCCCATAAGAAATTTGTCCCCACGCTCATAGTGATTCCAACCCCTCAGGAATATTGCATTCCCGTCCTCATTGAGAACACTCTTTTGCGGAGAGTCATCAATGAGAAGAGTGTTATCTCTGCTGAAAGACAAGTTCTCATCACAATCAAAGAAGTGGTCACCCAGCACTTTGAGGAAAAGAGGCTTAAAAGGGTTATCACCCTGGAGGAGAAAACTTCCCGCTGACAACTCGACTTTCTTGCACTTCTCCTGTCCTAGGATGTCAAAGGGCGGCCTACAATGCTGAAAAAGGAATCCGGAGATCGGTTCTACCGTTTTCTTCAACATGGAGCTCCACACTACGATGCGGCTAGAGACCTTTGAGACCTCGTCTAAGAATTCCCGCAAATCGGGATGAACGTAGACCCCCTATCCGAGAACACATTCTCGTCGACGTGGTGCACCTTCCCTTTCTGAACGGAGGACTTATGCACGCACTCACACAACACTTCGTTCAAATCAAACACGAGATTCAACCACTTCTGCCGTGGTTGGGCGACTAACGAGGACACATTCCGCGGCACTCTCTTTTTCCCGCTCTCCGATACTACCTGATCAAGGCAAAACACGCGAGAACTGTGGTTACCTAATGAAATGCGGAACCAGGAGAAGCACACAATGCTGAAAAAGATTGAATTCCACTAGGCAATTACAGAACCCCGTTGCTAAGAGTTTGTTTCAGTGCCAACGGACGGTGCACACTTCTAAGTCCTTTGTGCTGGAGAGTAACATGGAAAACATTAATTCATTAGACACAGGTTGCTTGAAAATGAATCATGCAGATTTATTTCAACACGATTCATATTACATCCGAGAGAACGTCACTCAAATAAATCACTACTGTGTTCGGTATAATTGCCTACTGCGTCCGCTGTAATATCTACACTATGCTACAAGACTGTGTCAATCACGAATGGCTCGTCGACGCCAGACAATCACAGACTGCCCACTCCCTCCTGTCAACCAAATAGAATGAACATAAGAGTCTCTCCCTAGAACACGAGAT
Source organism: Pleurozium schreberi (assembly GCA_006891605.1). Classification (NCBI taxonomy): domain Eukaryota; kingdom Viridiplantae; phylum Streptophyta; class Bryopsida; order Hypnales; family Hylocomiaceae; genus Pleurozium; species Pleurozium schreberi. The sequence goes on along the minus strand of VACF01000483.1, from coordinate 194,759 downwards.
GAAGATGGAAGCAATAGCAGACATCCATCACATGGCAATTGACTGACTCATGAATAATCGTAGGGGTCAGAAGATTGACGAGTGAGTACTTGTTCAAAATCTAAATGCTCTCCATAGTCCAGGAGTTCTTTGTCATCATCATCTGGGCTCTGAGACTCCACCACAAGCTCTTGAGGCGGTGATGCAATTCGATCCGGAACGGGTTCCACCGCAATCTCTTCTTCTTGAGTTTCTAGAACCACAGAGTCCACTCCCACATGAATCTCCAAGTCAGATGTATCCTCGTCTCGAGGATAAATCACACCAACTTCAATCCTTTGCAGTGTCCTATCAGGGGAAGGGATTTCACCTGCGCCATCCCCTAACTCCTCATCCAACCCAGTCGACAATATCGGGATCTCGACAGCTGAAGGAGGAGGATTAACTTCCTTAGGAGAGGAGACGAGATGGGTCGGATTATCCTCGCCTCGAAGATCACCCCTCCCTTCGGAAGCTGTTGTGGGTGAAGACGGATTGGGGTCCAGATTATCCTCGCCCCGAAGATTATCTGAGTCTCTTGCGACTTCAAATGCCTGCCCAGAGGCTGAGGCAGATCCACCCGCTCCTTCCACATCACAGCCACCTTGTCGTGATGTTGCGGGAGTCTGGGACAATGTCTTGAGAGAAGACATTTCTGCCTTCAACCTCCGAAGTTCTTCCTCCAAATTCTACACTCTTTGCTTCTCAATCCTCTCCTCCTCTGCCTTCATGGCCTTCCTCTTGTCTCTTTCCGCCCAGAAGTCCTTCCTCTCCTGCTTCACAACCACGACTGTTGGTTTTGGAGCATTCAGTGTAGACCCCCCGGCTTCATCTGCGCAAGCCTGTGCCGCCGGCAATGAATCTTGTTCATCGACAGCCTTGGAGGGTCCAACCTGATCCACTCCTGCCGTGTCATATTCCTGGTTCGCTAAGTCGGAATACGAATCAGACATGTCACTCAGATCATAGTAAAGCTTCAAAGACTTAGGTCCTCTCACCTTTCCCTTCCCCTTCTCTTTCCTCCCGGCATCAGGATTAGATTGCACCATTGGAGCCTCAGGTCCCAGAGGAACCTTAGAAGCCTCAGGTAAATTAGAAGGCTCATGTACCGCATGAGTCTGAGGATTCTGAGGTGCCTCCCGTGTCAAGACCGCGAAGTCTTCCACAGAAGACTCAAGGTGAGCAGTACGAACAAGATTATTGTTTGACCCAAATTGGTCAATGCCCAGATTAGACTCCCCCAGGTCAGCCACGACCTCCCTTACCCGTTCTGGGGCTTCTGCATTTACTTCCTTCGAAGGCGTGGAATTGGAGTTCAGTTCAGGGGTTGACAGTAGAGGAGGACAAACATAATTTGCAAGATAAGGTGAATTATCGTGCAAGAAGTCGTTTACATCCGCTCTGTCTGCAAATTTGACCATCCTGGTTAGCTTCTCCCTCGCGTGCCTACCCGCAATGTTGTAGCAATACAAGCCGCACATCTGCAAATCCATCATCGCACGTTAATCATAACATAAAAATCTAACTAAATATATCCTCAAGGCGAAGATAAACCACTACATCTATCCTCGACCCAAAGATAAGCAGCAATAAGGACAGGTACAAATGATGCACTAATGAATTCAAATATGACGATGCCAAAATTATACTGAGCAAGTCTCCCACAATTTTTAGAATATCCTCGCCTCCAAGATAATGAACGGAATAAAGAACGTACCTTGGCGGCTATAAGAAACTTTGATCCGGCGTAGACGTAGATCACGTTATCACCCAGGATTGCAAAACTCTGTAGAATGTCAATATAGAACTCCATTCTCAACTCRCTCGAATGGACCCTATATTTGTCGTCGTTGTTGAACCGAATTTCAGTGTAGTACGGGATCGACGAAGTCGCGTACTCACGCTTCCTTCCTTCCAGACCTTTGAGGACGCCGTCTTCCTCTTTCTTGTGAAGAAAGTACAACGTCACAATAGGCAAGATTCCTCGAGAACCCACAGTCTCAAGTCTTTCTGCCTTGGACGCACTATATGAAGACTTCTTTACAACAAACTGCTTCATGTGCTTCTCCGCAAACGAGACTGCAGCATTACCGTCTAATTCACTGCCCACAATCCAAAGCCAAACATTTCGCTCCACAAGCCTCGGCCTCATGTGATTTAAGAGGAACTTCAGAAGTGCGGATACGGGTGGAGCGTCACCCAATCCGGCTGCTGGCCTCGACACTTGCAGGAAGTCGATGAATCCCAATGGCAATGCCCTCCGCTAGTACGCCTTTGTGTGGCTCATACAGAATTCTTGGGGGAAGCACTCGTGACCCCGAATGTCGACCGCTCCATCCGGAGAGTCCACTCTCTTCTTCATCCACAGGAACCGCTTCATCAAAGGATAGACCGCAGGAAACGGCTTATCTTTGTAGTCAATGGCCCGCTTCTTCTTTCCCTCGTTCATGAGGTGCTTCACGAAGAAGCCGTTTGGAATTGCGTTCAAAAGAAAATCCCACGTTGCTGCAGTGAAACGGTTGTTCTTCTTCCACGACCTCCACACTTCGTCGTCTAAATCTCCAGTCCTTGTTTTGAGATTTAACGACGAGTCAATTGCCAAGTATTCCTCGACGATCACCTTCTTTCGCTTCCGGCGCTCTACCCAGTCCTTGTCTGTAAAATTGTCCACGCACAGAAACTTTGGCTTCCCAAGTGACACCTTGGGATAGTCCCGAGTTTGCCCAGCAGTTCTACCAAGCAGATGGAGGGCAAACTCATGTAGATCTTTATCTGTGAAGTGCCCCATATGCTTAAAGAACTCCCTCTTAAGCGTGAAGTTTGTCACGTTAAAATTCTTCGCGGCACGGTAAGGTTGTTTACTGCAGGGGTCAATCAGAGATCCTTGCATGTGTCTTTTGAGGAACTCCTCTCACAATTTGTAAACCGTGTCGCTAAGCGTCACAATACGGATTTCATTTTTGACGTCCGTTGCGCTCTTTATATTCAATCCGTCTTTCAATGGGTTGATGTTCTGGAACCGGATGAGGACGTCTTCAACAAACCGCTGCATTGCAAGTAACATGAAGAATTAGAATCAATGAAAGTGAATATATGATGATCATAAACGATCAATTATTATCTTCGACTCGAAAATAATGCAAGCAATTTACTGACAATCCATTCATTCATCTATAGCAAGCGCTATTCTGCATGAGGGAATAGACGGACACGAAGGGGGAAAATTCTCTTCGACTCGAAGATAATTAGATGAGTGACCACATACCAAATACTGCTTTTTATTGTAGTTGGCGCCGTTCTCTCGAAGCTCCCCCTCCCCCTCGACAGCAGTAGGCCGCTTGAGTCCTAGCCAAATCTCTCGGCAAGCATATATCTGATTGCCCCAGGTTGGTTGACTATGCTGGAGGTGATTGGTTAAGTTGTATCACTTCGAAATTGCTATGAGCTTGAACGGGTCAAGCGTTCACACAATTGTTGCCTCCCATGTCTGCAACTCCTTTTTGCGTTTCTCACAAACACCTCCACTCTGGAGTTGCTTTGCAGTTGTGATGCTGTGTTGACCATTGATGATGAAGAAATTGCCGGACTTTATTGCATCCCAGTTCTTAGGACACTCTTTAAGGAGCTTCATGTTCTCATCATAGGATGTCAAGCATATATTTTGACGCTGCTTGGCATCCCCTAAATGAATAAGCTCCAACTTCACGTCCTCCACTATCTTGGGTTCCAGCCTTCGAATAATGTATCTCTCGCGGGCCAGAAAGCATTGGTTGATGGAGACATGGAAGGTTAGGGGTTCAAAAATGAAGCAATCCTTATGTTTATCCCAGAAATCTTTCTGGTAGGCCGCTGCCAATTAGTAATTTTGAACTGGCACGCCATCAACGCGATGCCCAATTTGTAGAGTCGTTAGAGCTGATCCGGAGCTGCCGGCTGTGGTCGGACGACTTGGCTCCCCCTCCTTGCTTTTCTTTCCACTGCTTTCTCCGGCTTCAGGAGCAATGCTTTTTCTCTTCTGGGGCTGGGCACGACCACCCCTTCTTCCACTTCCACGACTACCTGACCTTCCCTGCCCGATTGACGCGGTTTTGGGTTCTTCCGGTGGTGGAGGTTCTCGTCTCTGTTGAGGTCTTTCCGAAGCACCTGCAAGTAACTTTTCCATGTTCTTAACTGCGTGCTTTTCCACGCTTTGGAAAATCTTGTTCAATCTTCTCGCCATGGAATCCACGCTCTTGCCTTCCCACGGATGAAACTGGCGTTTGAATTCATTTGCCAAGTCCTCCAAACTTGATGACTCAAGAAAGTTCTGGAGTTCCTCGAAGTCAAATACACCTACATTGTCGTTCTTATGCATGACAATGGAGTGAGTGTGTTCTCTGTCTTGATCTTCATTGTCAAGGGCCTGGAGCGTGATCACGATATAGTCCTCCTGGTGATCCTTGATGAGAACCACCTTCTCAGATAGATTCCATCCTACGTACTGAGCGGCGCCCTTCACTTTGTGGCGCAGGAAGACATAGTCCTTGAATCTGTTGATGCTCAATATCCAGGATTCAAAGATCGACTTGAACTCCCAGAGCGTTCCGTAGATCTCTACCATATCAGTCAAAATTGGCCCTTCTCCTTCCCACCTATTAAAGGGTTGTAGGAATGGGAGGGTCGCTGAGTAGTCGTATTCCTCGCCTTCTGCCATTGCGCTTGCCCTGGAGAACACAAGCAAATAGATCTCATGAGAACAATTATCTTCGTGTCAAAGATAGTAATGTTCTATACCGGTCAAAGTAGTGTAGATGATTTTAATCTGTTGTTCTTATATTTAATGATTGTTGATTATGTTATCCTCGACTCGAGGATAAAACACTTGTATCGTTGGATTTCAATGATTCTGATGAGTAGTTGATCTCGGATGAAGAACTTTATTTATGTTTATCCGTGTTTCTTTTGTCTTCTATTTTTTTATTTAGCTTTTTCGTTCTTGGTTTTGGGTGCCTTATTAGATTGCGTGAGTTGATTTGTTTTTTAGTTGGTACTTATCTTCGAGTCGACAATAATTATTCTCGACTCGAGGATAATTATCCTTTAGTTGAGGATAGTTATCCTTGTGTCGAGGATAATTATCCTCGAGTCGAGGATAATTATCCGATCTGTGAGGGTCAGTATTGTTGTCGTGCTGTTACATTATGTATGGGTAAGTTTATGGTTGCCTCCTATCGAGGATGTTTATCCTTGACTCGTGGATGATTATCTTCGAGTCGAGGATAATTACCTTCGAGTCGAGGATAATTACCTTCGAGTCGAGGATAATTACCTTCGAGTCGAGGATAATTACCTTCAAGTCGAAGATAATTATCTTCGAGTCGAGGATTACTTCTAGTTGAGTCTATGAAGTATGTTAGAAATTGATGGAAACCCTAATTTCAGTACTATATTATTGTTTCTGTATTATTGCTAAATCCAGTTTGCAGGGAGTGCACTACATTAGACGATGGTCAATACTCTTGTAGGAATGTGAAATTAGAAACTTTGCCAAACACTCTATGCCAGAAAACTCACTCCTAATAATGCAGTACGAAACTGAAATATAGCGGAAACGAATTCCTTATCAGAGTTTGCAAACCCTAACCACAGCAGAAAAAATGAACAACAAAATGAACTTCAACAGTAAAACTAAACCCCAAACCCTAACCACAGCTCAAGAAATGAACAACAAAATGAACCCCAGCAGTAAAACTAAACCCTAGCCAGCGCAAAAAAAGGATGCAAACATTCAATTCTGAGTACTCACAAGGAATGTGCTGATATCTGGAAAGAATTTGCAAAAAGTCAGATTCCACTGGGAAAGCACAACAATAATTCCTTCACACCAACTTTTTCACCGTTAATAGGGGCATCAAAATGTCAGATCGCCTTGAAATGAGGAAGTGCATCTCCCCATGCTCCCCAAAAGAAGGGACTGTTCAAATTCTGACAAGATTCCCGCTTCATATTTGCCGCCGTTTCTCGTTCGTCTCTCTTGCTGCGTGAGTTTCATTTCGTCACCGCAATTGTTGAGAGCTTTCACTCAGCTGCGTTCGTCTCTCTCGTTGCATGAGTCTCATTTTCTTTTGTTTTCGCTGTCGCCGAAGTGCAATTGCTGTATTCGTGCTGTACTCATAGTCTTTCAAGGTACTAGCATCTAGGCGGGTTCGTCTACGTTGACATTCTTGTAAGTTCATTTTGTTTCTCTTCCCTTACACATTTGTCATATTTATATAATTCAGTACTTCAGTTAACAGTGCACTCATTTACTCTAGTGGTATAAATACATGGTTTTGTGAGTTGCATTCCAGGCGTCTTAGAATCATTGTGCTCAATACTGCATCCATAGGCTATTGAAGTTGTATCCACGGCCTGAGAGTGCTTGAATGCAAGCACTCTTTTGTCGGTTCTGAAAATATCGGAAGCGCATACTTCTCACCTAGGAATTGAGTCCGCATAATCCGGAGTACTTTCAGAACTGGAGGTTATCCTCGCGTAGAGAATGTCATGGGGAGTCTGTAGAGTATCTTGTAATCCAAAGAAACTGTAATCGCTTGAAGATATATTTATCTTCGTGTCGAGGATAAATTGAATTTAACAGAGGCGAATGATTTTTATCAGAAATTCCATAATATGGTATAATGGTAAATTACATAAATTCATGGGCATGGTCACATTCGATATGCGCATTACAGATTGGACATCTTCCCAACGGACTCAAATCACACGGTTGGATCCATTGCGAAGTTGTTGCATGATCTTGAGTCTGAACCAAAGATTTCATCGTGTTAATTGTTCGATAAGGATGATCTTATTCATCCATTGTCAACAGCCATTTTGGAAGGGTCAGAGATTTGTGAAGAATCTCTTCCCCCTCGCCTTGATCAAGTTATTGAGCCTCAATGTCTACCTCCAACATTGACTCTTCAACTCGACAATGCCTCAGAAAACAACAAAAACCGTTGGGTTTTTGCATTTTGCTCTCTCCTTGTTTACAGAGTCGTTTTCTGCGAGATATACATCAATTTCCTTATTGTTGGACACACTCATGAGGACATTGATGCTCTTTTCGGACGATGGAGCGGCATGTTGAAGACACATGACTACCTCACAATTCCTATGCTCATGAAGTCTTTCATGGATTGTGAAACGCAACCTATGATTCCACATCTGATTGAAGAGGTTCCTGATTTCAAACGATTTGTTGARGGATATTTGCATACGGGTGATGATTCTCTTCAAGGCCATTCACAAGCACAGCAATTTAAGTTCTACAAGGATTCCAATGGATGGCCGATGATGCAGTACAAAATTCTTTGTATTGACATTGATTGGTTGCCAAAGGAAGGTGGGGGGATTTGTTTCTGGAAAGAGACAATAGATGGTCGCCCTAAAGTGCCAAGGGGCAATCCTTTACCTTTAGCTCCGCAAGTCATGCGTAGCTTCGATGAAGTTTGTAAGGGTGTAGACGGCTACATTGCTCTATGGGGTACAATGGCAAATCAGGACTTGTCAAGAGAATTCCGGAGGAAAATAGAGCCAGTCAAGAAATATTGGGAGGGTGTGAGAAGCGCTTTGAGTGAACCGCTTGTGGCGCGTGAGACATTGCGGGATGGATTTTGGCCAAATTCCATAACTTCCAATGTAGAAGAGGACCAATATTTTGATGATGGTATGATGCATGAGGAGTTTGCAGATGATGCACCCTTTGTTGGTCGTAGACGTGATCGTCCAGCTCCATCATTTCGTGTGGGCCGTGATGTGTATGCTGGCTACTTTGTCGCGGTGCGACCTGCTGATGGTGATCGTCGTCCATTCTAGCTTGCTTGGGCACTTACGAATCCTTTGCCAGATCCTGGGCATATGAATTCCATTCAGCTACAATATTGGACGCCGATGTCTTTTCAGCATATACATGAAGATACTTCCTATGGATGGGACACAAAACAAGGGAATTCATGGTGCGAAGATAAGGCTATTTCCTTGAGTTGGATGCATACAGATTGTGTTATGATAGCTTGGAAGCCGCGTGTGAGAGCAGGGACTTTAGATCCAAAGATCAAAATTTCCAAATCACAAATCGCTATCATAAAGTCATCAGTGGAGGCCTACTTGTCTAGTAAAGGCAACAATGCATCTTCGACGTGAGGAGGAATATTTTGAAGGCACAAGAAGTGAATAGATATATTAGAAGTTTGTAGGTTGGTTTATTAAATATCGAGGATTGAGATGATTATATGACAAAAAAAATGGAAAAAAAAAGACTGAAGTTAGAAAAGAGTGTTCGGAGATATAGAAATGTATGTCAATTTTTATAGTATGTCTGAAGAAGTTTAAAAAAAAAAAAAAAAAAGATTAGGAGAGAATATAGATTAAGAAGTTAGTACAATTATTGTGTGAAGTTCTTTAGTTCATAGTATTTTTTTTTCTTCATATTCGACTGTGGTGGATGTTGCATAATATAATAAAGTTGAATTGTTCTTATCTATATTATATTTTGTGGGCTTTTCTTTATTGGATCTTCATTGTCCATGCTTGTTATTTTGGCATATATTCTACAAACGATTGAGTTTACCATGAATTCCATTCATAGTATAAACATGAGAAGTTAAACATTTAAAAAGTATGTCACAAAACTTGTTTGAAAGCCCTCCACTATCATAAAGTGAAGGGAATGTATCCAAATAATCAACTAGTAAATATGTGTGTGCTCTACCCTAATCCCATGCATTTATGAATATCTTTATTTCTTACAAAAGTTATTAATTTTATTGGTATATTATAGTCTCAATTTATTGAATTGTCTAAAATTAATGAACCCTTTTTTAGTCTAAATTTAGGATCACAATTAAAATGAGAATGCACATCCTCTCATTTTAATGAATATGGCCTTTTACCATAATTTGGAGGGAAGCCTTATTCAAGGTCTTGTGAAAAGCATCCTCTGCACACAGCGCTCCTCCCCCAGACGCGTGGGCAAGAGACACGGATCCATCCACCTACGCATCCATGGTAGACTCGAGACAATGATGAAGTAAAAGTGGGCACCAAACAAACAAAAGCCTGGAGCAACTCCGCTACAGGCTGAGAGCTTCTACAAACAATGACTTTGCAAAGACAATTTGTTGTCTATAAATCTAGTCATTTTGAATTAATTTGAGGATGATGGCTATTACATAGAATAGATCCAATAATTTCTAATCAATGTCATTTATGAGAGAATGTACTACTACCTAGTAAAACTTCACATAACTATTATGGGTTTCAAGTGAGCCGATGACTATCATGCATTTCAAGTGTGCCGATGTGAATTTTGGTTTTAGCCGTCATGCTAAAAAATTAAACATTCATGAAAATATAAAAAGGCAAGTGAGTACTTCTTTATTAACATTCATTGTACAAAGAAGGTGGACAGTGTGTACACCTACGAATACAATTAAGAATGTTTAAGTACAGATCATAGAAAGGAGCACTGGGTGAAYACTGCTTGTTTTCACCTGCTTGCTTTGTTGTAATGTCATTGTGTTTTGATTTTGTATTTCTTTTTAGATAAATGATTTGGTTTAACATACACATCTCTCCTGAATTGCTTAAAATTTGCCGCTTGCGGGTAGTACCTAAACACTTTCAAAACCAAGAATTGGACTTAGAAGTTATTTTTATTTTTTGAACAACTTATTCAAATGACAATAATCAAAATAGATAAGACAAAGATGACCTATAATTTATGTTGACATAGCAATAGTATTCACTTGTCCGTTTGTCCAACAAGTTCAAGCAACCCGGTCAACTGTTTATTCTTCCTTTGCCACTCTCAAACCATGTTTGTGTGCATATGAAGCATGAATAGAGACATTACTCTAACGCAAACAACAGATGATTCCATGATAAGCAAGTAAATATTAATTTCAATGCATATGAGCAACCAGATCAAGAACTTCAATAGTAAACATAGAAAATGGACAAGAATAACTTGAGTACATACTTATACAAAGAGTATGAAATTATACAAAATATATGTAGTTGTCCAAAAAGTATCTCTCAATATCTAGAGTCCTCTTCCTCCCTAAACCGATGTAACCCAGAGATAATAGTTGCGAGGGTGTTGTCACTTATGTCATACGTAACCTCCCCACCTTTTCGCCTACTTGGCTTTGGAATCATAACAAATTTACCATGCACTACTAGATGTGCATCAATATGGGCTAGTTGAGAGTTGTCCAAATATACATATCCATTGTTCCACTTTTGATAGTATGTACCTTGTATGACAAAGTCACCAACTTCGAACTCCCGGCCCAAAGCACATTTGAACCCGTCACAAACCTCATACTTTACCCTAGTGCACTGTAGAACATAAAACTCCACTCCCTCAGTATTTCCCTCAATAGCAGGGACAGCAAAGTTGTCACCTGGTCTAATGAGATTGCCGAATCCCTCGCCTTCAACGGCTTCTTCCCAATCTTCGTCATCTGGAACATTGTGTTTCACCATGTGGTCAGCAACTTCTCGGAGATCGTACGACTTTAGCTTCACCAAATCCCAGTTCTCAACATGAGACTTGTTCACACAGTTGACAAAATTGTTGTCAAGGCAATAGGCACAAAAGCAGGATAATTTGCAAACAAACAATTGCGTTGGGTCAGCTACAGAGAAGGAGTAGATCGAATGCAAGGACTGTGAACCTTGGATAGTCTGGCAATGGTAACTGCGCTCCCTTGTAATGTTCTTTGGTACTTCCCAGAAGTATCTGAGGACTTTTTTGATGCCGGTCTTCTCAAAGTTTGTATCGACAGTCCCTTCCATTGTTTTGTTCAAAAAAGACACCACATCATGAGCGTTTTGCATTCTTCTCCACGTGTTGTGTAGCTCTAACTGCCGTAAAGCGCGCTTCACAACAACACTGGCATTGTCCCACTATCCCTTCCCATGACTTGTTCCAAAAAAATTCCAATTCATAGTACAATCATTTGTGAAGCCGGGATATCTGGCCACAAAATAAAATGGTCGGGCACCCTTGAATTGACCCGCACAGCCATCGGACCACAGTAAGTGATGCTTTGGTCAAATACCTGTACAACAATATATGTACAACAATCAATACACTTGGTATTAGTTTCCAGTTCAGTACAAAATCAATACATCTACGAAATCAATACAATAAGAGCATTGTCAAACCGAACCTTTGGACTCCAGCCATCGCCAATGTTGCATCATGCAATGTTGGACAAAAAGAGAATTGTGGACTGCATCATTAGTGATGTAGAAATGAGATTCTTTCACCATAATTCCATCTAGTTTAAACCAATACTTGATGTGGACAAGAATAGAGATTTGTGTGGAGCACCAATACATGCTCTGGATCTGGTTTTGAATCTCGAAAGTGTAGTTCTCGGCAAAATCTGTATGTGATAAAATCACATCTTTGCCCAAACACTGCATGGAACGCTTACATTGGTGGTCCTGCCACCTTGCAACGAAGTCGTGCTTCACAAATTGGAGTAGTTTAGACTTGAAATATTTGAAGAACACCTCTAGAGAAGTCTCTTTGTATACCTCAACGATCCTCTTCCGRGGCCTCCCTTTCCTAGTGGTGCCAATTATTCCATTCTCAAAGCATTTCCAAGTGACAATTGAAGTTGATGATAACTCAAAAGGGCAAATCTTAAGCTTCGAAATACCGTAGTTGGAGCACATACCCATGATGCACTACAAGGCATGCCATTCTTCATTCTCTGGCTTGGGGCAAACAATTTCTTGCCACAAAGCTATTGTACCCGCAAACGTCTGCAAATATGCCTTACACTTTGCCTCTTCTTCTAGTCAAAAGAAGCACACATCACACCCACATTGGCAATTCCTTGGAAAGTGTAGACCCTTGAACCCCTCCCTCAACATGTCGATCTCCACGTGGTATCTGCAGCAACAAACATTCCGCTCGTTGCACGCACTAGCAAAATAAGGCTTCAGATTCTCAAACGCTCTCTATTTGATTTTCACGACCGGTTACACCTTTGTAAACCGATGGTAGAATGCAGCCTATAAGAATGCAAAAATTAATGAGAAAGTACTCATCGCCTAGATTTTGTACATTATGTACAATTACTAGTACAATATATACAAAGAGTTCTACAGTGAGCGAATTGCAATACACATTCAGACCATCTCTATCCACAATCAGAGTCATACTTGACTTTCCAGTAAGTAGTGGGTGTAGTGTTTGTCATACGTATTCGGACTCATCCATTTTTTTACGATTTCCTTTTTGTTGGGGTTGACACGAGTCTATTCTGTCTACCACTTTGTAACAAGGTCCTTGGTTTTGGCAGGTAGCCCCGGCCTCTTTTTTTATTTTGCAAGTGCAAAAGGTTTTGCAAGAAAACGCACACTACTGCGGCGGATTATAGCCACCCTCAAATTGGCTAGGTGAACTTTAAGAACCCGTGACAAAGCTGGGGTGCTAGTCACACTAGTAGAAATAGCGGCATCTAAGAGTACAGCCTTTCTAGCGAGCATGTCTGCCAATTGAACCCCCTTCACAACTTCCAACTCCTATTGATAGTTTTTGAGGAATTCAAATTGAGTTTTTGCAAAAGGTCCACGAGGATAATACGGAGGAAGAAATGGAGAAACACATTCATCTTCCAAGAAACGTTCCATAATCTTCAGTCGAGAAGATGCATCCGGATAACCTTGCATCTTTAAAATGAAGAAATCCAAAATTTCAGAAAAAATAAGCGATTCCTCTTGTAGAGACATCTCCCTTCCTACCCCCAATTCCTCATCCTGTACAACAAATAAACAAGGTGCTGCTTCTCTCACCCTCACCAATTGACGACGTTGACGTTGCCTCTCTGCCTCCCTGTCTCTCAAATCCTCTTTCCCTACATTGTAATCCTCTGCCCTACGACAAGGTCCCTTCTTCTTGAATCCAACACGTCGCTCTGCAAGTTTCTTGTTCACCATTATCAAACATCGCAAAGCAAACTGAGCACTGAACCCCTAAAACCAAAGCAGACCGTTGTTGAGTACAAATGCCCCAAACTAACGGCAGTGACGGCGCCCACCAAAGTTCCGGACTGACGGACCTGAACTGACGCTTGCTTTTGTCAGAAGTCCAGATAAGTAGCTGGAATACGCGGCATAACAAAATCATAAAGATTGTACAGTTTGCATCGAGTTGTACATCAGGCCAGAAGGGCAATCGTAGTGTGCTTTCACCCCGTGAACATTTGCCCTTCCCATCGGCGAACTTGCACCTCAGCGCCTTCTTCTGACCACAATTTAGAGAGGTGAGTCATTTTCACATATTTTTTACATGTTGAGCAATCCCAAACTTTCTTTGGATCTTCTTCCCATCCAGGTTCTGCAAAACATAGGGGATTTTTCCAATCTTCCCAATTCATGTCTTGCGACTTCCTTTTTTTACTTCCTCGCGCTGGTGTTCCTTTAGGCATGATGACCGCGATACAATTGTATGAAGTATTCCAAGAAGTGCAATGAATTTGTGATGTTAGCCTTTTCAATATGCAACACCAAAATAATTTAACACCATGAGAAACAAGTGAAAACCGTTCACACACCAAGCTGAAAGGGGTGCACAGATAGCTGAAGGCGCTGGATTACCTACTCCAGAAGGGAAACAATTGTGCCCAAATGAGCCTTCCACCCATCCTTTTATACCATCTGCCTTGTACAAAATGATGCAAACAGGTTCCGTCCGCATTGCACGGACTTCAAAAGGGCAAACGGTCAGATCGTGCGGATAGACGTGACCGACCGTGCCATCGGACGGACGGCGACGGACAACAGACGGGCGGATGCAGAGAAGGTTGACCCCCCTGCGGTCTGCCTATGCGTCGGACGGACAAGCAGACGGCGCGGATTGCTTTACTGGAAGACCTCAGTTGGTCACGACGGGCGGGCTGAGGGGCGGCCGAGGGGCGGATGCTCCGACCTCCGGTCTCCTGTGCGGGATGGTGGATGGAAGTCATGCGGAAGGGACGGGCGAACGGATGATGGGCCACATTTGGACAAATTAGGGTCTAGGGTTTAGGATTTAGGATTAAGACAAAAAAAAACAAATTTAAAAAGAAAATGGGGATGGCTTTGCACTATCTCCCATAGTTTATTTTGTCAAACCTTTCCTAATTGTAGGACTTACTGGACAAATCGTCATGAATGAGAAAAAGATTGAGGACTTTAAACCACTTTTTTCCCAATTTCTTCTGTCAGAGACTTCCGAATCGTGGGGCAAATTGGACAGAGCACCCCAAATTTTAAAAAAATGGTGGTGATTCTTAAAAACTGTAAACACATTTTCAAGAAAATCCACTAAAATTGTTTTCTTGGATAAAAACTCTCAAAACATTTAATTTGTGATTTTTTTGATACTTTGATCATGAGCATATATAATTGAATTGATTAAACGAACTACCATAAGTCCATAAACCCAATTTCAAATATTTGCATGCATATTTTTGGATTATCAGTACTCATTATGCTAAGTGTGAAGTTTTGCTTCACGTCATTCCAATAAGTTTTGCAAAAATGTGCATGATTTTTGTTTCAATTTTAACCCTAAACTCGGGCGTAAAATAATATGGGATAACAATATAATTAAAATTTCAGTGCAAGGCTTTCTAGCTTCATGCATACTAAATCAAATGAAACCAGTTATTTTATAACAATGTGGTTTAGGTATTACAATTATGAATACTTCAGTTTTTCACCGTATGGCAAAATTAGATAAGATAAAACGCATAAACTTGTACTTCGGTTTAGGGTATATACAAAAATAATCTCCAATAATTAAAATATGCAACAAATAAAAACTAATTCCTAAAGTGGGTTCCCCGTTCGCTCTAATAATCTTCAAATTGTTTAAAATGCGTGTAGCATATTACTCTTAGCTTTCATGAAGTAACGCCTTGTACTTCACCATTTTCTGTAGATAGAAAATGTGAAACTCGAGGGTCTTAATTTTAGGACTAATAATATTCAAAATCCACTTCAAAAAAGTGTTGTGGTGAAAACAACACTGGGCATCTTTTTGCATATATATATATTTTTTTTTTTTTTTTTTTTTTTTTTTCTTTTTTTGTGAAAGCTATGCCTCCCCCCCCCCAAATTTAAAGGTCATTGTTTTCTTTATAAATGTTGTGAAGATTTGTACAAGTCTACAAGATGTTATACTCAAAAGTTTCATTCTTTAAAAATATTGTTTTTTGTCTTCTTCGGATGATGACAATGATTTTGGTAACATTTATAGTGATTTCTAACATAAAATTAGCAATGCCATTTTTCACTCAAAATCAATTCAAGACTGCCATTTCTTTTGCAAGGTGGAGAATTCTATAACTTTTCAATTTCTTGCCATATCTAATTAATCTAACTAGACAATCCTGCACAAGACTACTATATAAATGTGTATGATAATTTTCACAAACCTTGACCGCATAGATTGTAAGATATTTGTGTTAGAAGTTGTCCACACAAGCTTTTCTAGACAATCTATGAGTACATTTATGGGCTTCGGAGCTTCATTTTCACATATTTTTGTGCTTGACTACGCTCGAAATTAAAGTTTTATGTGCAGAGGATTCATATTGAGGATTAAGGGAGAAAAAATCAAGAAAAATGCACTTCATATTCAATCAGTAAAAATGGTTAACAGTAGTATGATGGGATTGAAAAAGAATAATTCCAACGGTAAGATTGAAGGAACAAGTAAACTTAACCTGGTCCAACAATTTTTGGAATTACTCTGTAAAAATTGCATTTACAAATAAATCCTATAACCGATTTTGCTCAGAGGATGCTTATATTGTCCTAAACACAAGATTGTTTATAACTTTCCCATTATTAGGCCAAATAGAATGAATCAAAGCCTCAGAGTGACCCCAAAATGTAATTTTTGAGAAAAAAAATTTAAAATAAAAAATATGTATGATTCTGAATTTTTTTTTAAGACCAATCGATGATATGTATAATATGGCATTAATTTTTTCCCCTTTCACCGATTCAGACAAACATTATATTTTCAAATAGGGTCAGGGTTGTCATATCGGACGGGACGGACGGACAGACGGTCCAGACAAATCGTCCGCGCCTTGATGAACCCGTCCTCGCCCTAGCGGAAACAAGTCCTCGCCCTAACAGAAACAACACTAGTAGAAAATGCAGAAATTTTAATAGAATTCTGTTGATTTGGTCACGTTGTATCGGTCATTGTTCTGTTGATTTCAACAAAAATTTGTTAGTTTTAACAAGTTTTTGTTGAAATCAACAGAACAATGACCGGTACAGTGCGACCAAATCAATAGAATTCTGTTAAATTTTTTGCGTTTTCTACTAGTTCAAGTCCGCACTTTGACGGACGGGCGAGACCTCTATCGGACGGGCAAAGCGGACATCCGTCCAATATGACAATCCTGAATAGGGTTAAATGGTTTTATATAATCAAAAAAAATTTCAACAAATTATGTCTAAAATTGAGATCGCAAGAGCCTAAGAGAAATCAAAAGTGTCCCCCGACGAGACGATTGGGACTTTAAGTGTTAACCTTTAAATGACGCAACATGCCCGAGGGGCATTTTGAAAGTCAAACTTGAGTTTTGCATTTTAATCGCTTTCAAGCTAAAGTAAGAAAATGAAGCTCCAATAGACCAATAATCTACTTTTAATTCCAATTTGATTTTTTTTCAAAATGTTTAAAATTGCAAATTTTGTGACACATTAAAGATAGTATCTTGAAAGCTCAAAATACAAAACGTTTTAACTTCTTCTTTTGAATTTTATTTTGTGTAAGCTCCAAGTATACACCAATTTTGCCGTGATGTTTAACATCATTATTTGCATTTTTCATATATACGTATATATTATTTTAAGCATTTTTGTAATTACTATGATTTTTAAATCAAAATTTCTTCAAAAACTCATATGAAATTTAATTTGATGTTTTCAATTACAAAAAAATAAAAGAAAGTTTCAAACATATATTAGTACATGTGAAAAATATAAAAAATTAGAAATGTAAATTCTAATGTAGAAATCTAATTAAGTGTGACCATGCCCGGACATGAAATGTCCTTTAAAGGTTAAGTTCTTCAAAATATAAATGGCCTCACAATTGGTGGGAGTGTGGGACAAAACGTGGCCGTTTCCCACTCATATTTGAATGCTACATTGGATGCCAACACTTTAGTGAACACGATGTCCGATGGAATTTTAGTATACAAGAATCCAATGTTGACTATGCGGATTCGGGCGGACAGGCGGTTCATGGCGAACAGGCATATGGGCGGTTGAAGGCGGTCAAACGGACGCGCCGACGGGCAGTTAGAGGCGGACGGGTGGACACTGTCGGGCCCCGAAGCGGACACTGTCACACCGGCTGTCAGACTGTAGGTCCAAGGCCGCTTTGCCTCATTCGTGGAAGGTCCGTTGGCGAACGCCTTCTAGGTTAAGGGGGCGGACGGGTATAAGGGTGGACAGCCTCTTCATTCCTCCTCACTTCTTCTCTCCTCCGGCGCCAAGTCGGACGTGCTACTGTTGCATTGCCAGTAGTTGCTCCTACGTGGTGGAGAGTTGGGGGCTTATTTCCTTCTATTACTGGGTTACCATTTACATATATTGCTCGTTCAAGACATTCACTGCATCGGGTTGCAAAATTCAAATTGCGCATCATGACAACCCAAGCTGCTGCGCCAGGTCATGGAAGTGATACAAGGACTTCCGCGGATTCAAACAAGGAGGGTGAAACAAAGGGAGCCACTCATGGACTACACTTCGAGATTTTAGATGATCCTAACATCAAAGCGGAGAGCGGTTGGGAGCAAGAACAAGCGGCATATTGGCCCTTTAAATTGTGCAAGCAATATGTCATAATGTATCACATTGACAAGCTATGGCCTCGAGATTCCCATGTGGGCCACACACGATATTATTGTTGTAAGTCGTGGACTTGCCTCAATAAACATTTTGTGCACCGATCAGAGGAGGTGTGGCGAACACTCTTTGGCGACAAAAAAAAGAGTAAAAGGTACATTAACTACAGTGTGGGATGCATGGTGTATGCGGAACTCATATTGATTCGAAAGGTGGACTAGAGCACTTATCCAACAACAAAGGGCTTCGAGCTTTTGTTAGAGAGCAATAAAAAAGATATACCAAATTTATACAATGTGGAGGCTCAACCAAATGAAGCAATTCAACCCACGGGAAAACACAAAAATCCTATAATGCCTATAATAAAGAGCAAAGAGGTCGTGGACGATGGAACACAACTGAAGTGCAATGAGGTTTCAGCGGAAGTTAATACAACACACTTGGAAACTACGAAGGAAGAAACGTTTCTAACTCCTCCAGCGCTTCTCATATACACACCAATTACAACAAACGTGTCTGCCCCTCGCACAATTGCAAAGCATGAGAACCTTGAAGCAGAAAGAGGATCACGTTCTTTGTTACGGAAAGAGGTGAAAAAGGATAAATTGGCACGGGCCAATGCTACAATTGATAATCTCACTAACAGCAACGTTATAGACCCCATCTTTGGGCCATCAACTCAGTACCTGTCAACGTCGTCAAGTCCAATATTGAGTGAAGCTGTGGAGATTTCTTTGCCACCATTGAATGAAAGGGCCTTGGTGTGAGTGGCTGCATCCACACGTATTAATGATGCAAAAATCGAGAGCAAGCATCTGCATTTGTCAAAACCAAGCACTTCGTAGCTTGAGGTACTTCATGCCATGCCGAATACAGTGGAGTTGGAGAATTTGTTGAAATGTTTTAATAGTTTCCACTCATTCAAGGAACAACGAAGAGCACCTGAAATCGAGAATCAAGGCGCTAGCTCTTCTTCCACGCAACAAGCCATTGGGATGGTTGAATTTGTGAACTCCGCTGCCCAATTGACATGTTCAGCTCGATTTATAGCCGAAAAGGCCCCGCGTGTTATGGAACTAGGAGAGCAATTTTCCGCAATGTCGCCCCAGCTACTCTCTTCTGCAATGACCTTCTTAAAGTTCACCACTTTGCTCGAACCATTTCTAGAAGAGTGCATGAAATTATTGGAGAAAGTGGTGGCTTATGAAACGGAGAACCAAGAGTTGCTCAAACAGTTGGAGACGTCGAATCGCACCATTCTGGATGAAAAAAAGCAGAAGTTGGTTGAAAAGTTGGCACAATCGCACCAGAAGGAAGACCGTGAACACAAGAAATTGGATGACGCCAAGACATTCATTTACCAATTGGAGGACCGAGTCATAGAGCTGTATGACATTGTGGCTTCATGTGGCTTCCCAAATGTTCCGAAGAGGGACGACAAAGATATGTATGATTCGGATGAGGTTGACGACCAAAACAAATGGCAAATGGCAGTACGTAACATCGACCGTGTGAAGGATGCTTCTTTGCAAACAGAAGCAAACGATCTGAATGAGTTGAAAGAGAAATTAGAGGAGGCAACCTCAAGAAATGCTGTTCTTGAAGCCGAATTGAAACGATTGAAGAAAATATTGGACTTGGATGAATGTAAGGTCGAGGGTGAGTTGCAAACTCGGTGGCTAACATGCATACAAGTGCTTCAAGATAAACACTTTGTTGTATCTCGATCAATGAAGGCGCTTCGCAAATTTGCAATGAAGTCGGATGAAGAATGCAGGGTCGTTGAGTCTTCATTGAAGAAGTTGACAAGTGCAATTGATGCAAGTTCGTTGAGGTCACCTTCAATTACATTGATCGAGAGACATGGATGCCATATTTGATTGGTCGAACTACGCCCCAAAAGAAGAGCATGGCCACATTACTTGGTTGTTGGAAGTAGAAGAAGGATGGGTACCCTATAACACGCTTTCAGCACACATCAAAGATCAAGACAAGATAGTACTGCATGCGTGTGATCCAGCGCTTGAGATCTTGACGGGTAAATGCTGTCTTTGCTTTGTCCCGTTTGGTCCAGAAGGAGCCTTGAGTCTGGGCCAATGTCGGCACACTTTCTATGTCACGTGCTTGGCCAAGTACGCAGTCACTTGCTCTATTTGTGCGGAGTGTCGTTCTCCTTTGAGCCCTAGGTTGTACGAAATACTTGGGATCACCGCAAACATGCCCCCCGATCTTGAATTCAATCGGTGGACGCTTCTACTTAACTAAGGCCCCTACAAATTTCAAAATTACGTGCATTGGGGGAAACCTCTACAATGGAATGCAGTTTCTCAAATGCATGATGTGTACGAGGACTTTCAACAAGAGAAGGATCTTTTCATGTGGATGACCCAGAATACAGAGGTGGAGTTGCGGGCCCGGGACATTGTAACTGACGAGGGTCGAGAATTGTTTTGTCGTCGCATGGGGGGGCATTGGAGCGTGCAACATAAAAAATTCTTCCGTATTCTTGAAAAGGCCATGGAGAAAGGGCCGGACGGCAATTGGGTGGAGGTAGAGCAAGATCCAAAGTTTGTTGATTTGTATAGAGCATACAATCATGATTTAATTGGGAGGGCCTTTTTTTGGCAAAGTTGGAAGAAGCAGCAAAGATTTGTGCTGTATTCAAACTAGATGGGTTCACACTCTACGGGGAAGCATTTGTGGATATTGCAAGTGCATTTAATAAAAGTATAGATGTCATCATAGCTGAATGGAGGGGTCCCAAAGTAAGTGAGTGCATTGTACAGATGACAAAGCAATCAATGTAATGGTGCTATGAATAAATATGGCATTGAGAGCTTTAAAGACACATGAAGTGGAGATATTGTCAAAGCAAAAATAAAAACGGAAGATTGAAGACGAGGACAACCACTCTCTTGAAACCAAACGAAATTTTTTTCTGGCTGACAGAGCAGCTCAATCTGGAGGACCAGCAATCGTAGAGAGCCCGGGTGCCGCAGCACAGGGTAGGTAAATTCCCTGTTATACTCACAAAAACCGCCCTAGAGCATATCAAAGCGACTCTAAAGATTGAACCCAAGAGATCTTATGAAGTAGTTAGATGATTTTTGCACTTAAGCACACTTTTCATTGTTCCGGTCCTCAACCGGAAACTCAAAATACCAAAAATACACAGAAAAACCTGGACCGGATTCTATCCCTTTCCAATCCCAACAATTTTCTAAGTCACAAATCAACCATAACCCAAGGCCCTTCAACATCCGGTCCTGGGTACAACTCTGAACTCATTCGGTTTGAGTTTACCTCTGTTTAACCATCAGAGGGATCACCATTTTACTTTGAGAGTGGTAGGCTTGCCACTCCTTCCGTGAATAATAGTGTCTGAAGTCCCACTGTCTAATCTTCTAACTTTCTACTCTACACCGGATTCGATTTGGTCCTTCACAACAACCCAAAAGCTAATCTGGGCTGCAGGTGACTCAGAGATCCCCCCGGACGATCCACTTATATTACAACAACCTTGATTTTCTCTCCAATTTGTGCAAAATTCAGATAGCCACAAGTGAACCAATCCCATTTAGTCGTTTACCAATTTGGACAATGAAACCCCTCAAGAGATTGGATACTCAACCGGATTTCCCACCCGAGAGTTCTAGCATGACTAAGGAATCCCACCTTATCCGCCCAATCTAATCAATGGTTTTCTCACCCAGAATTAAAGATTGCTGAGAAATCAAGAATCCACTTCCAACTCTTACTTACCCACTCACATGCACATAGAACTAAAAATATAATCACCAAGGGGAGAAATCTTCTGCAAACCAAATTGCGCCCTCCTAAGTCCTCTACGTATGGCTTTGCCAAGTTTGGGAAGACATACAAAAGAGAGAGCAAATAGAAAGTACAAACAAATTTACAACGAATTTACAAAAAGACTCCCAATCCACCTTGCGGGGCTGATTTAAATATCACACTCAGAAACACAAAAAGGGCAGAAAGGCTCGGAAAAACCGCCTAACTATCAGCCTGAATTCCCAACTACCCGGACAAATCCGGTTCCGATCCTAACTTAGTCTACCTAACATAAAAATTAAACTCAATCTGAAACATCCCTAACTACCGAGTCAATGGTAGGCTCCTCTTCTTCTCGTGCCAGGACTACAAACACATCGGTCAAATTCCGGACACGCGATCCCTCAGCGTCAGGATCCATTCCGCGCGGATTTGGAGGTGAGTCCAAGTTGATGTGTTCTGCCCCAGTAGGCGGACTTGACTCCCTCTGCTACTTCTTGGACTCCGGGGTCGAAAACTTCGGATCCAAGGAAATTTGGACATTCGAAAAGTCTTCCAGCAGGGTAATATCCGAGAGATGGATTCCGGTCGGGCAGCCAATTTTGACCAACTTCTTGCTGCACTCCTTGATCCGTTCAACCAACACCCTCGAATTTCTCATGGTGTCTTCAATCTGATCTGCATAGTCAGTGAGGATCTTGAGGATGCGGGCACTGGATGGTTTCCGCTCCTCTTACTCATTATATAACTCTGCCTTGGCAATGGTCTCCCCGGTCATGCCCACCATTGCTGTAATTTGTTCTGCCACCGCCCGGATACCTTTAGTCATCTCTCTACATGCAGCGGCATCTTCTTTTGCCACGAAGAGTTCCGCCTTCAAGCAATCGACCGGTACCTTCTCTGTTAGACGTCGAATCTCCTTCTCTTGCTGCAACTTCTCTGTCGGATCTGAGATGCACTCCGACACTTTCCCTGGTAGCCAACTATCCGATTCCGCTCCCACCAGAATTCCGATACTGGCAAGGGTCCTTCACTTATCTTCCCAATCCGTTTGGACTTCGCTCAAGATGCCGATAAGGTCCTTGAACGGAGTATCTGATTTTGAGTCATCCGAAGCAATCGGACGCTGTTCCGGTTCAGCCTCCGGTCCAACCTCTGGACCCTGCTCTGGTGTCTGCTTGGATGATCTTGGAAGGTCATATTTGTTATATTGAGACTTTTTGCAGATTTTGAGACAGAATGCTAATTATTGGGAAATTCATTTAAAAAAATAGTAATTGAAACCAAAAATAAATAATACTCAAATAATGATTCTATAATGAAATTCTAAAAGTTGGTGTTGTCACCTATTTATAAAAAAATACTAGTGAAGAAATAAAGCGGTTTATCCTCAAGTCGAGGATAATAATGAGAATGTGAAAAGTCTCAATATAACAAATATGGCCTTTTGGAAGTGTTCCTTGTCCATGCAGTGGTGTAGTCTTCTGCCGTTTGTTCCTCCTCAATCCTTCATCTTTGTCCTCTTCGTCCTCCTCATCTTCCTTATTGGAACAAGAATCAGAAAATTTGTCTTCATCCGTTTTTGACTCTCCATATTTTAGGCTCTGACGGTTGTGGCCCTACTCTTCCCAGCCCTACTCACAAGCTGGGCGACTAGATTGGAAATGATCCGGCCCTAGTCCACTTTCCGGATTCCACTCAGGGGTCTGAAAACAAGATTGCCGAGTGTTATCGTGACCCGCATCGGCTTTTCTGGATGTAGGATCGGAATCAAAAACTCCAGCAATCTGCGCTCCCGATCATCCATGCAATCTTCCACCGCGCATCTGTCTTTCGAGTTGACCGCCCCTCGGAACTTCCCTTTGATGTACTTATCGCTCTGGCTCGCCATCCCGAATCCGCCTACTCTGAAACCGTAAACTTGCCTCCACATGTCTTTCGTCCACTGGTCCGGCGATCCACAAATAGTGTTGTCAAACTGATTTGACAACCTCATGGTGAGCTCCTTCACCATCCGCTCCTCCCAAAAAACCCAAGGTTTGTTGATCAACCCTGAGCACCCCATGGAGTCGAGGTCCTCAATGAGTTTTTCAATTTGACCGCAGGAATGACCGGAACGACTTTCCGGAGCTTCACCTCAGGATCGGTAGGGGTGGAACATTCTGGCCTACTTCTGCGTAGCTGAGGCATGGACATTATCTTCACTAGAATCCGCTCCTAACCTAGCCGCACGTCCCGTTTCTCACAATCACTCTCCGATCTCAACCGGACACCTGCAAACAACCTCGCACTCTTGCATTCTCGCACTCCTCCGATCACATTGCCCAATACACGGAAACACCTGCTGGTGGAGAGCAAAATGCATCGTGGACACTCTAGACAGCAAGGGAAAAAGACAAAAGACTGGCAGCTTCGGGCTTAATATAGCCTTCCGCTAATCCGGTCCGGTCCTACTTATCCAGTCTATCCCAAATCCGGGCTGATATTAGTTTCCGGTCCATGATTTTTTAGACTGGATTTCTGCCAAATAATTCATTACTTCAATGTTGCAATTAAATTCCCTTTTTCTTCTGTTCCTTAACTGAAATCGGATTCCACTAATTGGTTTCCGTTCCAATTTCCACGTACTTTTAGAAAAATTGAAATTTTGATTGCGACACCAGGTTACAGAACACACCGAAGTAGTGCAAGACTCCTAGCAAAAGATGGGCCAAGTATTGTTTTTGGAGAGGGTAGCGCAGATCCGAATTAGGGACGGAGTAGTTGTGGTAAAATCATGTGGACAGTGATTACAATCTCGGAGGACTGAGTATTGCTTCACAACCATTCTTACAATGTATCTTGAATTTATGCATAATATATATGAAGTTATATTAGCACGCATTGATGCATAAAAGCATATTGATGTGTGAGTATGAAATATACGTTTGATTTTGCATTGAATTCATGTTGTTACAGTAACTCTCAAGATTGCATGTCGCTTAACCCTTAAATCATGTTGCATGTCCAAGGGGCATTTTGAAGTTAAAATCGTTGATTATTCAAATTGTATTTTTTATTTTTATTGATTCCAAGCTTAACTAAGAAACTAAAGCTCCAATAATCTACTCTTTAATGCAATTTGATTTTTGTCAAAATGTTTAAAGCTACCAATTTTGTGACACATTCCGCCCGTTCGTCCGTTTATACGGTCGTCCGCCACTGAATCCGCTAATCGGTTCGTCTACCCGTTCGCCAACCCGTCGGCGCGTTTGCCTGTCTGCTTGACCGCCCATCCGTCCACCCGCTCGTTCGCGCGTCTGTCCACCAAAATGTTAGTGCGTCCGCCCATCTATCCGTCGGATCGTTGGGACTGAAATTGTTTCTTTTTGGCCTCTCCAACAATCACTGCTGGTTCCTTGAGGTGAAAAGTATAAGTGCTCTCAAATTTCTCATTTGCAAGCACTCTTGAAAAAACAAACACTAAGATTTCGAAGGGCTAGGAGCCACAATATTTTGTGACTTTTGCTTGGTAATGGATAATTTGGTGGTGTCGCAGCACAGGGCAGGTAAATACCCTAGTATACTCACAAAAACTACCCTAGAGTATAACAAAGTGACTGTAAAGATCGAACCCAAGAGATTCTGTGAAGTAGTTAGCTTTTCTATAGACTTAAGCACACTTTCTCTCCTTTCCGGTTCTCAACCGGAAACTCAAAACCACAAAACACAGAGAAAAACCAAGACCGGATTCTTCCCTCTCCCGATCCTAGCGCTTTTCTATGTTACTAAACAACCAAAACCCCAAGGCCCTACAACTTCCGGTCCTGGGTACACTCTGAACCAATCCGGTTTGATTTTACCTCTGTTTAACCATCAGAGAGACCACCATCTTGTTTTTAGAGTGGTAGGCTCTCCACTCCTCCCGTGAATTATAGTGGTTGAAGACCCACTGTCGATTTGGATCCGGTTTGGTCCCTCACAGCAGTCCAGAAACTAATCCAAACCACAGGTCACTCAGAACCCCCCCGTACGATCCACTCATATTACAATGACCCTATCTTTCTCTCCAATCCGTGCGAAATTAAGGTGGCTGCAAGATAACCAATCCATTCCAACACTTAGACAATCTTCTCCCGTTAACCAATTTGTGGATGATGAGACCCCTCAGGAGGTTTGGATACTCAACTGGATTTCCTATCCAAGAGTTCTAGCACGACTAAGGAATCCCTCCCTATCCGCCTAGCATAGCCAACAATTTTCTCACCCGGAATTGACGACTATTAAGTGCTGAGGAGTCTAGAATTCCCTCCCAACACTTACTTACCCACTCACGTACACATAGAATTGAAGATTCAATCACCAAGGGGAGAATTCCTCTGCGAACCGGAATGCGCCTCCCTAACTCCTCCTCATACAATTCTGCCAAGCATGGGAAAACATACAAAAGAGAGAGCAAAGAGGAGATACACACGAATTTGCAATAAAAAGACTCCCAGCCCACCTCGCAGGGCTGATATAAATAACGCACAAAGACACAAAAGGGGCGGCGAGGCCCGGATAAACCTGCCTAACTATCAGCCTGAAATCCTAACTACTTGGACGGATCCGGTACCGTTCCTAACTGCCTAACATAAAAATCAAATCTAATCTGAAACATCCCTAACTCTAGAGCCAATGGTAAGCTCGTCTACTTCCGCATCCATTACAACAAACGTGTCAACTAAATTCCGGATCCGAGAACCGCCAGCATCCGGATCCGATCCATGAGGAGTCGATGGCGAATCCAAGTCAATATGATCCGTCTCCACAACTGGACTTCTCACCCGCGGCTGTTTCTTGGATTCCAGAGTTAAGAACGTTCGGTCCAAGTCCATCGATACCTGGAAATCACTCGTAACGGACATATCCGAGACATGGATTCCGGTCGGGCAGCCTATTTTGACCATCTTCTTGCTTCATTTTTCGATCCGTTCAATCAACTCCTTGGAATCCCGCATCGTTCCTTCAATTAATTTCCGAGTAATCCAGAAGGATTCTCACCATCCGGGAACCGGAACGCTTTTGCAGCTCCAGATCCTCGTACAGTTTTGCTCGGGCCAGAATGTCTCCTTTGATGCCTGTGATTGCGGTGATCCATTCCACGACTACCGGGATTCCTTCAAACGCCTCCTTCCTGGCCGTGGCATCTTCTTGATTCTGAATCGTCCTTGATTATGAATCTTTTAAAGCAATCTAACGCAGATCCAGTCTAGGCGTTGGCTGCTGCGGCAATTGTGGAGCCTCTTCTTAGACCGGAGTATTCTGATGCGAGGGAGTTCCTCTTCTGCTCGGCAATGTAGTCTTATGTCGCTTGCTTTTCCATCCGTGATCCTCCTTGTCCTCGTCTTCATCCGAATCGATATCGGAATGTTTATCTTCATTTGTGTCATCGTCCAATTCCCCATATTTTAGGAGCGACTCCTGTGCCTTGTAAATCTTCTCTTCCGTTTCTGACAGGAGCTCCTTCTCCTTGTACAAATGAAAGATTTAGGGACTCCCMAGTGTGGCCCTACTTCTCCCAACTCAGCTGACAAGCTAGGCCACCAGATCGGAAATGATCCGGCCCTAGTCCACCTTCCGTGCTCCGCTCAGAGATTTGACGCAGGGTTGCACGGACGTCCGGATGTCCAACATCCACGTCCGCTGCCCCTCGAGCGTCCGGAGACATAGACGGACGGGCGATCGCGCAAACAGGGCCCGTCTGCTAGACGGGTGGATGATCACGTAGACGGGCGGACGGGGCAGTGGACAAGCGGGTGGACCGGCGGACCCGCAAATCCCGCTGGGCGGACGGCTGCTCAATGAAAACAGGGAACTTTGACTGTGATTTGCCGATTCCGTTTTTTGAATTTTGGGGCGTATAATATACCATTGAAAAGCTGCTTTCAAGACCTTTCCAATGGTATGTTACATGCCGTAAATATAAAATCTGAATCCGCAAATCGCAGTCAAAGTTGCCTGAAAAAAAAACTCTGTGTCCGCCCAAATGGCTGAGCGGACAGCTTGGCGGACCAGCGGACTGGCGGGGTCCACCGGTCCGCTGGGCGAATGGCCGCTCAATGAAAACATGCAACTTTGACTGCGATTAGTGGATTCTGTTTTTTATATTTGCGGCATGTAACATACCATTGGAAAGGTCTTGAAAGCACCTTTCCAATGGTATATTATATGCCCCAAAATTCAAAAAACTGAATCCGCAAATTGCAGTCAAAGTTGCCTGAAAAAAAACTGCGTCCGCCCAAATGGCTGAGCGAACAGCTTGGCGGACTGCGGATGGGCGGACCAGTGGACGGGTGGGGTCGGCCGGTCTGCTAGGCGAACGGCCGCTCAATGAAAACATGCAACTTTGACTACAATTTGCGGATTGCGTTTTTCGAATTTTGGGGCGTATAATATACTATTGGAAAACTACTTTTAAGACCTTTCCAATGGTATGTTACACGCCGCAAAATTCGAAAAACAGAATCCGCAAATCGCAGTCAAAGTTGTCTGAAAAGAAATTCTGCGTCCGCTATAATGGCTAAGCGGGCGGCTTGGCGGACGGGCGGACCTGCGGACTTGCGGATTTGCGGACCTGGGGACCAGCGGACCCGCGTAAGGGGGCGGATGGGCGGATGGAAAGGTGGACGGGCGGACGGAAGGGGGCGACGGTGTTGTGATGTGGGCCGTCTATTAGTTAAAAATAGACATCTATATATTTTAATATTACTTCTATAATTGCAAGTTAGAGTTGACTCATAGTTTGGTTGATCAATATTTATTTTTATGTTTGCTTTTACTTTTCGCCTTGTGAAAGGAATTCAGGGTTTTGAAGGTGGCTAGGGTTTGTAGGAGGGTATTTAAAGGCTGGGCTTCCACCTTTGGAGCTCTCTCTGTTATCTTGAGCTTTCTTTGGCTCTCTTTTGTCTTGAGCTTTCTTTTGCTTTCTCTTGTATTCTTTGGGAGGATTTTCTTGTATTCTTTGGAAGGATTTTCTTGTATTCCTTGGAATTCAATTGGAAATGAATTAGAAAATCACTTCAAGTACAATACAAATTTACAATTGGACTTGAAATGAAAATGAATTGCATGTGCAACTTTGTGTCGGAAATTCATTAAAATAGGAATGATTGATTGTGAATGTAATTTGAAATTTTCAATCCGTACAAATAGAATTCCATTTCTTAAAAGTTCAAATTGGAGAGCAATGATAGAAATGTTGCATTCGAATTTAAAATGACATAACATTGCTATTTATTGAATTGGATGTCATGCATTGCATTTGAATTKTAATGGTTTCCAAATTTCATGTATGATGTGTAATAATTTGTTTTAAATCAATTGATTTTTTTAATTAAAGTACACTTTAATTTATTTTAGTTGAATCCCACACTTTCATAATATTTTAATTGAGTTCATCCATCATCATGACTCGATTACTTAAATATRAATAATGAATTGGCTTGGACTTGAACTTCAATTTGACCTTGAATCAAAAAAGAAGTAATGAATTTTGAAATAATACTTAGGAATTAAACTGTTAAGGGTCTAGGGTTTAGGGTTTGTAGGGTTTAGGCTATTATGATCTGAAGTTTAAAAGTTTCATAAAAGCAAAGGATTCCTAAGCGCTTCAGAGAATCCAAGGAAATTATGCCGTCGCCCCCTTCCGTCCGCAAGTCCGTTGGTCTACGGGTCCGCTGGTCCGTAGGTCCGCAAGTTCGCTGGTTCGCAGGTCCGCTGGTTTGCAGGTCCGCCCGTCCGCCAAGCCGTCCGCTTAGCCATTTGGGCGGACGCAGAATTTTTTTTTCAAGACAACTTTGACTGCGATTTGCGGATTGAGTTTTTCAAATTTTGCGGCGTGTAATATACCATTGGAAAGGTCTTGAAAGCACCTTTCCAATGGTATGTTATACGCCCAAAATTCAAAAAATTGAATCTGCAAATCGCAGTCAAAGTTGCCTATTTTCATTGAGCGGCCGTCCGCCCAGCGGACCAACGGGGTGCGCGGGTCCGCTGGTCTATTGGGTCCGCTGATCCGCTTGTCCACCCGTTTGCTCCGTCCGCTTGTTCGCCCGTCCGTCGGACGGCGACCGGACACCGTCCGCGAGCGTCCGCTAGCATCAGATTCAACCGGACGTGCGGACGTCGGGTTTTCGAACGTGATTTCCTAAAATATGAACGTCCAAGACAATCTTGATCCGAGGATCAGGTTCCCGAGCATGATCGTGACCGGCGTTGACTTTTTCGAATGCAGGACCAAAATAAAAAACTCCAGCAGATGGCGCTCCCGGTCGTCCACGTAGGCCTCCACCGCGTACCCGTCCTTGGGGTTGATTGCTCCCCGGAACTTCCCCTTGATGTATTTGTCGTTCCGGATCGCCATTCCGTACCCGCCATCTTTGAATTCGTACACCTTTTTCCACATCTCTTCCGTCCACTGATCCGGTGATTTGCGGATGGTGCTGTCAAACTGGTTTGCTGTCCGTCCGAGAAGTTCTTGCACCATCCACTCCTCCCGAAAACCCCACGATTTGTTCATCAAACTTGAACAATCCATGGTTTCAAGATCTTCCACGAGCTCGCTATTCTCCGGTTCGTCCAGGGGTATAACCGGAACTACCTTCCTGAGTTTCACTTCCGGATCTGTTGGAGTGGTACTGCCCGGCCTCGGTCGGCGTTGGATAGGCATGGACACTAAAAATAAACCTCACAAGTATCCGCTCCTAACCTACCTGCATGTCCCGTACCTCACACCTCTCTCCAATCTCAACCGGCACCTACAAACAACCTTACAATCTCAAGCACAATCTTTCTTTCCTCCGCTTACACCCTGCCCATAAGCAAAACACTTGCGGACGAAAAGCCGCGTAGTTCGCGGACACCACAGACAGCGAGGAAAAAAGAAAGAAGTCCGGCAGCTCCGGGCTTAATATAGCCTGCGAACCTTATCCGGTCCGGTCCTTTCATTCGGTCCAACCCTAATCCAAGTTGGACAGGATTCCGGTCCTGGTATTTTTAGACCGGATTTTGCTAGATGCCTCACTACTTCAATGTCATTACTTAATTTCATTTTTCTACTGTTCCTTTACTAAATCTGGATTTCAACTGGTTGGTTTCCAGTCCAAGATCTAATTAACACAGAAAAAAACAAAAATTTAGGTTGCGACAGGTGGACGAGGAAGGCTTTGCTTTGCAAGGCTTTGACATTATATTTGTGACATTATCATATGGTTCATTGAACCTTAACTATCTAAATTTAATGGTGGAAGTGCAACAATAATTTTGAACAATGAGCAAAGATGGGTCTGCATGGTATGGTGTCCCATTGGTTGGCAAAGTTTAGTGCAAGGCTTGTAAGTGTGTATTTGCAAAGAAGGTTAGCCATATGTTGAGCCACCTTGGTTATGAGGGTAAATCCGGTTTTTGAGATAAAGGAGTTAACCTTTGTCTGAACTTGACATCGGAAGTTCGAATCCTTTTTGTCAACTGCCAAGGAAAATTCCC
The DNA here is from genome assembly GCA_006891605.1 of Pleurozium schreberi. Taxonomy (NCBI): domain Eukaryota; kingdom Viridiplantae; phylum Streptophyta; class Bryopsida; order Hypnales; family Hylocomiaceae; genus Pleurozium; species Pleurozium schreberi. Next base: position 163,538 of record VACF01000483.1, on the reverse strand, counting down.
ACGGAGGTATGCCTTTGACAATGTGGATGGTAGTAGTACACCTATTGTTGAGAACACCGTGTCTACAGAGAAGGGCACACACCACATTCTACCGAAAGAGACTCTTGCACAGCCCCTGAAGAATTTGGCGGTGCAAGTTCGGAAAGGAATGCAAATACCAAAACATTTGGAGATCGTGAAACTCTAAGGGCCCCCCAGACAAAGTAGACTTGTGAATGGTTTCGATGAGACCAATAAAGGAAAATTGGATGCATTGTGGGCTCACTTTTTCTATGCTGCAAACATACCGTTCTCTGTAACCAGAAACCCATCATTTAAAGAAGCGGTGAAGAGAACAACAAAGTACAATAAGTCGTACTCTCCACCATTGTATTACAATCTACGCAACAAGTTGCTTGACGAATCAAAAAGTGAAATTGAGGCAAAATTGAATTGATGGATGGAAGATAGCATTAGAAAGTTTGGAGCGACATTGTCTATAGATGAATGGAGCTCTGTTATACACCGGCCATTGATAAATGTTATGCTCATATCTTCCGCGGGTGAGCAATTTTTGGGGTCGGTGGACACTTCTGAGGTAGAGAAGAACGCTGTCTATTTGGCTGAAGTCTTGGAAGAATTCCTAGAGAAAGTGGGTCCTTACAATGTGGTGCTAGTGACCGCAGACAATGCTTCAACAAACCCTGCTGCTTGGAATTTGATATCAAGTAAATATCCACATATTTTTTTCCAAGTATGCGTGGTGCACGCTCTGAACTTGTTGTTGAGAGATTGGGATGCACAACCATGGATCAAGAGATTAGTGGGGAGAGCCAAAAAAATTGTAACCGTTTTCAAGGGGAGGCATATGCCACTTGCTATTTACCGAGATCATGCAAAAACGGTCAAGAATCTTAGCTTGCTTATGCCAAGAGAAACAAGGTCCGCCTCTAATTTGATCATGATTGAGCGTTTGATCAAAGTTAAAGCGGCATTGCAACACAGTGTGGTGGACGTACGATGGGATGAGAACATTAGAGTCCTACGGAACAATAAAAATACAACCAGAGATGCTCGGTCCTTATCTTGTCGCATTCATGACCATATTTTGAGTCGCCATTTTTGGAGACGTTGTACGAATTTTGTAGAGTTCATGTCGCCCATCATAGATGGTCTATGTGATTTGGATGCAAAAACGCCGTGTATGGGGAAGGTGTTGGTAATTATGCGAACCATAAAAGAACACATCCTCGGGTTAGCAACCGGATCCTTACGGTTGTGCCAACACTACACCAAGCCACTGGCTGAAGCATATCATGCACGACGCAAAATGATCAACATGGATCTGTATTATGTAGGAGCTCATTTGAATCCCTATCTTCTCAAGGATAAGGCGTTAGCGGACGATCTAGAGGCGACAGCGGCATGCAAGCGGGTTCTGACAAAAATATGTCCGCGTAAAACGTATCTGCAAGTGATCAAGGAATTTGTAGCTTTCGGCCTTAGGTAACCTCCGTTCCACAACATGTTGGACCCGAATGACTCTAAATTGTTGGCACATGTTTGGTGGGATTTTGAAGGTGCATGTGGAAAGCTTATTGCCCCAATTGCAAAAAGGATATTGGCTCAACTCGTGTCATCGTCGACGTGCGAACGCAATTGGAGTAGTTATTCTTTTGTTCACAACAAATCTCGCAACAAGTTGCAGCCCTCAAGAGCGGCGGATTTGGTGTATGTCTACACCAATGTCAAAGTCATAGCTGCGTCAAACGAAAAGGATGAAAAAGAGTGGTATGATAAGAACGTGGAATCAGAGGATTCTGATGAGCCAAGGTCTGCAGACGAGGCTAATGAGCCTGTAGATGATGATGACGCCCCAAATGCCACGAACGAGGATGTGGACGATTCGGATGACGAAATTTTCGACAGTCCTCATCCAAGCATTGACGACTTTGGAGTCAATCATAGAGACATGTACAACTATCCATCGGATGAAGACGACTGTGGACATGAAGAAGATGTATCCCCTCTAGCTAGATTTCTAGATGGAAGCCGGCGCCTCAATAGTGAGGTAATTCTAGCAAATATAGCAAATACTTATGTGGAGAGGATGGAAGTGCGTGGGCCGGCAGAGGATAACAATGAGTCTCATGAAGCAGATGAAGTGCTTTCAATTCTGGGAACTCCGTACAATACACTGCCGCATGCACAAGAAAATGAGCAACGCAATGACAATGTAGGATGTGAGGAGACAATTCCACTGAATGTAGAGAACACGAACGTCATGGACGTAGCGATGAGTGCAAGCAAAAGTACTGGACAAAAAGATGATGGAATGATCAGAGCGTAGAAAGGCAACCTCAATGGTGCGTCAGATTAGATGGAGTCAAGACATCGCCTTCTTGTGAACAATGGCGTATATGAGAAGGAATTCACACGATTGCACCCTAGACCACCACGTGCTGCGGGTGCCGGTCCTCCACGTGCACTCTTCAAAATGCAAAGCACAACACTGGATGGTTCTAGAAGTTCAAGGTTCAGCAAACAAATTTTGAAATCCTCAGAAGAGGTGCCCAATTCACGGCAACCTATTTGAAGCGCCTCATCAAGTAGCAAGGATGACTGGGACAAGACCTTAGCTTCGATGTTAAAACGACATTCCGGTGTTGCACGGCTTCCACCACGACAATCTATGATAGTGTCGAAGGAATCCGTCCAAAAAAGTCAAACAGTGACCGCGAGGAAGATAATCGTTCACGGAAGGCCAGAAGCATTGGAATTGTCGGTGAAAGAACCCTCTACAACAAAGAATAAAAGAGTGATGCAACCCTTTGCAATGTCTCCGGTGAAAAAACAGAATGTGGATAGAACCCTACTTGATGCATTTCCTCCTATTCCTAGGAGGAAAATAAAACCAGTCTTTCATCTTCGAGAAGGCGTTGGAAAACTGTTACTAGAAGTTAAAAAGGAAAAGGCAATGGGCCCATTCAAGAGATCAGTGAAATGTAAGGGAGCAAAAGAGGACGGGGTGACAATTGTACATTCATCATCAGATGAGACATTGGACAATGAAGCTAACCATTTTAGAACTAGATGTGATAGTAGCGGGGCTGAGGTGAAATGTGACAATGATTATGCGCCTTAGGGATGTATGCATACGTGTTAATTCACGATCCATGTGGGTGCTCATGATTTATGGACCACGTGATGACAAATTGTCAACAATGTATTTTTCAATTTTGTTATAAAACTAATTTTTTTAATGCATGTGTTCAAGCACCTTGAAAAAGTATGATGCTTTTAAAATTTGCATGCAAAACCAAGGGTGCATTGAGTGAACATTAATTGTGACCTTGTTTATTTTGATATTGTGAATGTAAATGTATAATTACGCAATTTGCACTTCATAAAATAAAGGTCCTTTAAATTTCAAAATTTCAAAACGGACAAATAATTACTTGATTGCGGTGGAACATTTACATCCTTTCATTGCAATTTAAAGAGAAAATATACCCTAACCCTTAAACCGTCTGCTCGTAATTGCGACCACCCAGCGTTCCATCTACCGCCCACCCCGCCCGCTATTCCGTCCGCCAGGACCCTTCCGTTTGCCAGACATGAGCGTCCCGCGGACTCGGATGTCTGGACATCCAATTTTTGGATGCAATTTCCCTCGAGACATTGGACGTGGACAATTCTAGTTGTGGAAGGAGGAAGAGTCTACTAAGGGCATGCCAATCACAGGCGGTAGAAAAAGCAATCTCGCATTGACCTCCGGCAAGAAGACCCCTGAGAAGGATGTGAGTGGCCTTGCAAAGGTGGAGCTCAATTTTGCATCGGCTGTGACTAATGTTCCCATTGCACATGACCCAAAGCGCAAAGTTGACTACAAGGAGTCAATAGAAGCCTACAAAAACTATTGGTCAAACTGTAATGACGCCTACATCTTCGCCGTGGATGAGAAGAAGAAGAAGTCCATATATTAGCTAATTCCGACACTTGCTGATATAAACATTTGTAGCTACAAAGAGCGTCTTGTGCTAGACATGTTTCATTTTTTTATACACATGCTTGACAAGTCCGGCAAGCAGACGCTCTGTGTCATGCCCGTCAACAAGGCCAAGATACCTAGAAAAGAAGCCTGGGATTAGATCAGTAGAGGGCAATTTTACATAGTGAACGGGCAACACAGTGTGTCGGCTAGTAAAATGATGTTAAAGAAAGAATTGGATGAAGCCATCCTAAAGCATTTCCAATAGTGGGATTGTTATATTGTATGATCTGACAATAATGAGGTCCTCAGAACGAATTTGGCATATTGTTAACTATTTTGTTGCCATGAAACCTTCTTGATCAACAAAAATTGTTGGCGTGAGGACATGTTGGATGAACATGGGGAGTCCAAAAAATCCAAAAGACGCAACCTTAGTCAGAACGCCATCTATTGCTTGGCGCAATGTCAAGAATAAAAAAAACACTATAAAATTCAAGGTGAGTGTGTTTGGATTGACTCAACCTTCACAGACACTATATTTGTAATTTGTCATGAATATGAGTCTTATGACAATCTAGGTCGCACCAACCTGATCTGGTGCTAACTGAGTTTTTGCTTGACTCAACTACTTTTAGAAATTCACCAAAGCCATGAACGTTTGATTCGCAATGTTAGACGTGGTGAAGTTCCAAAAAACCTTGAGCGAAAAGGACGCTCAGGAGAAGTTGAAGATAATGAACAAGCTGAGGATAATCACAGCGCCTGATGACGTCTTCAAACTTTGGAGCGAGGTTATTTCAAGCGCAGCTCACAGAGAGCTCATTGACCTTGACACTCTCTTGAAATTCTAGAAGAGACCATGAAGGAAGTTTGAGAGTGGAAACCTGACACAGAAGTTCTTCAAGTGGTTGGATAACCTCTTCTACAACGACCTGGCAAAACTCGCCAAGCACATTCTGCACATGGATCCCAAAAAAAAAAATGTGAAGTACTCAAATAGTATTGTGAAGATGATCACCTCGGTGTTAGATAGCTGCTACACAGCAAAGGACTGGATGGAGCGCCAGAAGCGAAAGTACCTGGTGAAGAAGGAGCTACACCTTTTTAACCTGACACTGCAATTATTGAATGCCTTCAATGAACTCAATGTCGAGAAGTAGAGCGAGTTCAAAAGTAGTCGCTCTATTACAAGCTCTACAATGAACATTCTGCTTGAACAACCTAGAGAGGATTACTGGAAGGACACAAAGCAGACAAAGTTGAAGAAGAAGACCGCTGTGGACCTATCTTCCTACGTGGCCGAATTTTTCAGGGTCTTCCTTGAGTGCAGGAGCAATTTAAGGCCATATTTGTTATATTGAGACTGTTCGCAGTCTCATTTCTATCTTCGACTTGAAGACAAAGTATTTTATCTCTTTACTAGTATTTTTTTGTAAATAAGTAACAACACCAACTCTTAAAATTTCATTATAGGATCATTATTTGAGCATTATTTATTTTTCTTTTCAATTACTRTTTTTTAAATGAATTTTCTCATACCTAGCATTCTGTCTCAAAATCTGCAAAAAGTCTCTATGTAACGAATAGGGCCTTATTTTGTGAAGCCGCAAACTGTCGTGCACAACAGAACATATGGTATTGTAAGGGAGAAGCAATACGATTGGCCAAAAAGGGGTGTGGCAAGAGGATACCATTAAGGACCTCAATTTTGAAGTCATTGACTTCTGTTACACCTCTAGAGTGCCAAACAAGGGGAAGTGCACGCCCATGATGCCATATTTCTATGCCGTCATGAATTCCTTCCAGGAAATAAAGAAACCTGCGCTTGAAGAAATCTCAAGGTGGATGTTCATCTGCGCAGATATGGTCAAGCAAACCCAAGTCATTAGCTTCATCCAGCAAAATGACATCCTGAAAGAGTATCACATGGATTTGGCAGATTATTGGCTGGCAAAGAACAAAAGGATGGGAGACTACTCTACGGATAATAGCAAGGCCATGGAGAGAGTCTACTTGAGGTTCTTGCAAGACAAGATCAGGATTGAGGATCTACTTTCAAGGCCAGCCTACCGAACTCTAGACATGGACGTGTTCAAAAAACCATGTCTCTACAATGAGCTCCTTTACAGGATTCATAATATGAAGCTTATGATGGATTTTATCTCAATATCTTGCGGAAATTTGGTCTTGGATCTTTAAGTGTGCTATCAGTCTTTGCTGGCTCAAAGTTCACCTACGCAACAAAGGTAAGGAGATTCAAGTCAAGTCGACCTACTCCCTTCTATTCTACTTCATTATTACAGTTAGGCTAGGTCAAGTCGAGTTGACCTATCTTGCTCAATTTCTCAAATCATCCATTGCAGTAGGCTATGTTATGATATGTTCTCTAAAACATGTTGAATTTTATGCAAATGCTGGGATTGAAAGTCTACGTTGTCGGGTCTTCAAAGGAGTCCGACGACTGGACTAGCATTGTGGAGTTGGGAAGTCATTGGACAAGAATGACTTCCTTCAGAAGGGATATTTTGTGGATGAGGAGCGTTTTCCCAAAAATCTTACGGGAGCTTCAACTTCATCCTCTTCTGGGCGCAAGAAGTTGGCATGGGACCTCTTGAAGACTCCGTCTTCCAAATCGCGGAAGACTGAACTTGAGAGTAAAGAGTCTTTGGACAAGGTTGTATATTCTGACCAAAATCAAGACCATGACTAGGGAGACCCGGAACCTCTAGACATGGAGCTATTGAACACGCCTCCTCCAAACCTCTCACAAAGTATTCGGGGGTCCTCTACTTCCTCATGGCAGCCCGTGGACGTGAACTCGTAAATTACTCCCGTGCAGAACGTGACACCCAGGAAGAAGAGGAGGGAAGGAGTTGACAACGACGACCACTAGAGGAAGTTGGACAAGATGCAGGAAGCCAAAAAAAAGGATCGGGCTATGAATCTGCAAATGCATGTGGAGAGTAACTTGAAAATGGATGAGCTAAAGGATCTAATGACAATGTAGATCCTTCAAACGGACAACTTTCACGAGGCAATCCTTAACCACCTCAAAGGCGTCGCTCCCATATTGTCGCTTCAACCTGGTCCAAGTGTAGCTTTGCTAATGATCCAAGGTGCATGATTGGCTTCATTGCTAGGTGGGATATCTAGTCTGCCTGCACAAGGGTCTCTGTTTCAAGTTCCCCAAATCCCTATTCCTGCACTGTATGTTCCCACATTCTCTAGGGCATTGCCTACCGCTTTTGCTCCTGTGTCCCTTGCACAAACAGCTATCCCGTCTACTCCAACGCGGACGCGCGACGCCAATGCAATCTGTGGAATAAAACGATGAGCCTTCCCCTCTTCCATCGTCGGATGCAGTTCCTAAGACTCCTTCACCACCACCAAGTTTTGAACTTAAGCTTGCGGATGAAGCTGTGGCCTGTAGAGGAGGTTAGCCCTAATACGGCAGAGACTAAGACAACCATGRAAGGGGACAAGARTGACGAAGATCCGGCTGGAGTAGTCAATCCTCTCGTACATCGGTTACCGCGGTCCCATTTGCACATGCTGCTCATTGATGTTTTAATGTGGTTTGGGGGTTTTAGGTGCGCTTGACTTAATGTGTATTACAGCTTGTTCAAGCTCTTAGAGGATGATAGGATAACCATTATTTTGGATTTTATATATYTTCAAGTGGAAATAATCACGGAGTTCTTCATTTTGAGTTTTGAAATTCAATTTACACCATAAAAACTCATTTTTTGAGAAATTAATACACTGCTTTCTTACCTTTTCTCTAGAATCTTTCCAAGTGCAAGCGTTGTAGATGACATGAATGAGTCCACACCTCTTCAGTCCCCAAGTGCATGGCATATTACTCCAGCTTCGGGTCCTCCAGTGTCAAAGAAATCACAACCTTGTGAGAGCGAAGATAATCTCACTTTCTCAAATGACGTTGTCCGCCTGGCAGAACTTGCACCTCCTGACACAATCATTCCCAATGCCGCACTGTTGGAGGTGGAGATTCCTCACTTGACAACTTTGGATGAAGCGCAGACTAGATCAGCAATATTAGGAAAGGTATGTGTCTTTCTTTCAAATTTGGGGGGGTTGGCAACTTCTTAATTCTTTCATGCACTAATAGAAAATTTAGTTTTTTTGTTGATTCGGTTGCGTTGTCCCGGTCACTTTTTGATAGAAATCTGTTGAAATCATCAGAATTCTGTCAAAAAGTGACCGGAACAATGCAACCGAATCAACCGAATAACTAAATTTTCTACTAGTGATGCTTGCTTTTCGAGATCATTTTTTGGTTTGATTTGTATTGCTTTGCGAGGAGTCCATTGTCAATGTACGGAATCCGTGGACGGATAGAGTTAGGACATAATAAAATATAGATAGGATAGTATTTTTCATTTTTTCTAATAGGAAACCGGAAGTAGAGCCATATAAGTATAATTATGGGCTTAGCCACTTTCCGGTTACATAATAGGGTTTATAGAAGTTCCGTAATTGGATCCAAATTGGCTCCAAAAATCTTGATCAAACCGGATTAAAGGAACCTATGACTTATGGTTCCAACCTACGGATCTAGGTCACCATCACTACAAAAAAACAAAGTCCGAATTGACAGGCAGTGTCCAAATTGACAAAAAATTGTCCAAATTGACAGAAAAAATGTCCAAATTGATAGAAAATGACTGCGTTCCCTTGTAGTGAGTTATTGGAAAATGGCTCTCCTCTAGAACCGTTGACGGAGCGACTAGTAGTTATACAGCTCGCCACTTCATTCCTTTCTCTCTTTCTCTGCAGTATTTTCTTGYGCTTGTAAAGTTGAGAGAAAGAGTGGTGAAATAGAGATTGTAGCAGTAGAGTTGGTGAATCCATACAGATCCAGCTAGTTCTATTAGGATTTCTATGGCGGAAGGAAGTAATCGGAGGAATACGGTTACAGCTCGAATGGTCTGTCCAACCATCTTGTAGGAAGAGAGCATCCGGAAGTAGCTGGACAAGGACTTAGTGGAGATGGGTTGCTACGGATTGATCCAAAGGCCATGGAGCCTCAAAAACAAGGAATGATTTAGGAGCTTCTCACTGGAGCCCCAAATCAGTATGAGAGGACAATGAGGGATCAACGCAAGACCTAGACTAAGGAGGCTTGGACGGAAGTTTACAGATTTGCTAAATCCGGAGCCAAACTTGCCTACCGGTCGGATAAATTTTCAGCCAAAAAATTTATGAATCCAACTCATGCCAAGGAGGTATTTGCTATTATTGGGTGTGCAAACAAGTAGCATAGATGGGTACTGGAATTCTTGATTCCAATTCTGTATTTGGATAAGCCGACCCAAATTACGGTCACAGTGGCCAATACTGTTTTGGTGTGATAGAAGGCAAATTGGTGCATTGGAAGAAAGTCATAGCGAGGGTGGTGAGCAAGCTGGCGGATCACGTGGGGAAGACCAAGCACAGCCCTATCAGCGCCTATCTTTTCCACATGTATCATCATCATGAGGTTCTCAAGATGGAAAGCTGATTGAGTACAAAACTAGTGTCTTGATGTGGGTTGTCAAGTGGTTGAATTTAGGCATCTTGTTCTCTTTTAAATTGAATCTAAGCTATGAGAGAAAATTAGGTGGTCAGGTGGGTAGCTTCTTTGTGAATTTAGTTCTTTTTAAGATTTAGCCTGATCAGGAGGTTAGGTCTTGAAGGTGGCTAGTCTCTTAGCGAGGTTAGGGTTTTGAAGGCGGCTAGGGTTTGTTGGAGGGTATTTAAAGGTTGGGCTTCCACCTTTGGGTCTCTCTTTTCCTGAGCTTTCTTTGGCTCTCTCTTGTATTCTTTGGAGGGTTTTCCAACTTGGAACTTGAGATTACCTTTGCTTGGATATGATTATCTTTTGGTTCTGTTGATGGCTTGGAGTATTCATTTTGCGAGGGTTGGGTTTTTTTTTCCTTTAAACTATTGAGAGGGCTATTTTTTTGAGTTGACAGGATGTAGTAGGCAAACATGAGTGGGTTTGGGTGCTACTGTAATTGACACAATTTGAGGTTGAGGGTTGATTTGTAATTAGATTATAGAAACTGGCCTCTTTTGGATTTGTTGTTGGTTTAGGTGTGAGGATAAGTTTTTTTTAGAGACTTTGTTTTCTCTTTTTTTTCTCAAACACTTACCACAGCTAGAAACCTCATGTTTTTTTGGATAGACCGTGACTCTTACAACACCAGATGCRAGATCCTGAAGTACGGCCTCTAGAGTGAAGTGCAAGGAGAACAACCCGGATCAAAGGGAGAAGAGCTCAAAAAGGTGATGCCCTTGCTTGACCAACGAGAGAAGAAGAAGCGGAAATCTATTAACCTAGCTTCACGGAAGCAGTTTCCGGAAGGTAATCCGGAAGAAATTCTACAAACCCCCCCGTACACGTCGGAAGTGCTCAAGTTTTACAAGGCCAGAATCAAATGGGTGGAGCAAGCGAAGGCGTATCACCAAACCTTTTCAGAGATGCTAGTCAGAGCTTCCAAAGAGTTGGACGTCGAACCGGGTGACATCATAGAAGCTATCCGGAAGAGACCGACTTTGGAAGCGTTGCAAGAAAGGGAGGAGGAGATCTAGCGCTTGAGGAAAGAACGGAAACACCTTCAATCCCGGGTGAACTGGGCGGAAGGGGGGATGGAGGCGTCAAGACAGAAAGAGAATGAGGCGCTACATCTCGTCAAGAGTTTGTCAAGACTGGTGGCAAAACCGACGGATGTTATCAAAAAGGCCACCCTCTTCAATGCCTGGCTAACCAAAGAAGTCTAAGTGACCAGATCCAAGGTGGTTACCATTTTGGTTGATTTTGAGCCCGGATGGATACCGTATTGATGGAGATGGGGTAGTTGTTGGAACGGATTGATCCGGACCAGCCCATGGACTTCTCCAATTTTTCGGAAGTGCCAAATGTTGATGCGACCCCATGTAAGGAGATTCCGGATAAACAGACTCCACCAATACGAACACAACAGTAGCCAAAAGGATTGAAGGCCCTTCTACTCAAGTAGTCAAGTCTTCATGACCAGGACAATCTGGGGTGAAGCAAGGGCTAAACCAAAATAGAGACCAAAGGGAAAGACCGTTCTGGCTTTGCCTAAGGGTCCCCTTCCATCAAAGGCCTTGACTACCTATCCAACTCTGCCTAGTGGCTTTAAGGAACCAAAACACTATAAGAACACTGCAATTTTGGTGACGTCAAAAGAAACATGCATGTGCATTTTTTTTAACACCGTAGACCTTACCAGCGATGTCGGCTAAAATCCGGGTTTTTTTTTGACGTGAAAACATGACAAAATTGCCGGTCATGTCACTGAAAACATGACAAATTTTGCGTGACGTCACCAGAAATCAGGGTGTTGCAAATGATTTTGAAGGCGGCACGTGGAGGGGTTGAGGATGCCAACTCAACTTTTTTAAGGGCAGGTCTTGCCACGCAGTTATTTTTTGGACCTACCCCTTTCTGCTCGGGGTGGTGACGTGGACCCCTCAAAATTTAGACGTGGCAGATTTAAAAATCTGACATGGTACTTCCACGTCAGATGCCAGGTGATATTTCTTACAAGTATTTCTGACCTACAAGTATGTTTTCAGTGATGTTGTCGACGACGGCGGCAAGTTGTCGACAACATCAACTTTGACGTCACGTTGTTGTCTATGACTGGTTCTGGGTTTTTTATTAAGATAGGGAGTCTATTTCAAAAGACATCATCATGTTTTAGAAGATATCCACCATGACATGTCATCGAACGCGGCTTAATGATTTGCAAAATTCATCAACATTGCTCACGACATGAACTATTACATGAAAGTCAACAACTCCAAGGAAAGATGTTGTATGAGCTCGTGCTGCAACTGACATGGGTATAAAGCGTTTAGTGTACTACTGTCTTCAAAGAAAGTCATCCATTCACCTATTCTTAAAGTGTGTCTACCTTCCACCAATGAGTGAAAGAACATATATGCAAATGCATACAACAACGTACTGTGACTCCATTTTAGGAAGAAAGTGTGAAAGTATTGCCAAGAATATGAACATTCAATTCAATTACATACAAACGAATTTTGAATGAACATGAAAAGTAATCACCTAACCATGACAAAAATGGCCATGACATGTACAGATACAATAGAATATGCTATAAAAGAGGTAACAACACCAACATGCCTACTACAAAAACCACTAAAATAGCACTAAGTCTTTCAAATGACTTTTCTTGAAAACCCAGCTGAAAGGCCAACATAGTTGACATTGTAATAAGACGTACTAAAGATCGCATGCTCACACTAAGCTCCCTCATCCCATTTGCCTCTTGCCACTGCCACAGTCCCTTTCTTCCAAGCATGTCATAAAAACGCGCTTCCTTGAATACTATAGCGGAATTCAAATGTCCCTTTTGATGTCGCAGTCAAGAACATTATATCTTTAGAGACATGAAAGACAACATCAGTATAGCTTGCAGGAACAAAGGCCTAAGAAGGAATTGGAGACCTACTCATTGCTACTCACCTTAGAGGTAGCAATGGGTTGTTTTGTAACATTTGCCACCTTTGGTGTTGCTTTCATCAGGTTTGTCTTTGGCGGTGGCTTCACAGTGACGTCATCTTCAATACAGTACATTGAAGTAGACATACGTAGAGAGGACATTGCTGAACAAGGATTTAGGATTCAGTGTAATGAGAAAGACCATAAACCCAAGAAGGTGTCTTCCACGCACAGAAGACACCAACAACTGCACTGCCATAATGACGTCGCACATGTGTTGTTGGCCATGTTTGTCATAACATGAAAGAAGACGTAAAGACGTCACTGACGACATCGTCTGTAATAGAAGAATTCAATCACGTTTTACATGATGTCACCATGAACGCATCACCATGACATGATGGGTTTTCAAGGATGTCATCAACAACACTACTGAAACATATCACACCAGAAATTGAGGATAAAAATGAATAAGTTGACTATCTAACCTCCACAACTGTTTCCTGAAGTTGTCGTTGTGGTCATCCTCTTCATTGTATTCTTCCTGCCCCTCCTGAACTTCATCAATCAATTCCTTCTCTACCCTCTTCTTCTTTGCAAGTGGAGATGGTTCGCGCGCTTTGCCCTTTCCTCGCAAATGTACCCTAGACCTGCTGTCTTGGTGGGCTTTGGACCGCCGCTCACCTTTGAGCCGCATGCGTGGAGGTGGTGGGGCTTTGTTCTCTAATGTATGTCAAGTAAGCAACCTCCGCTTTCCAGGGTTGGGTCGCGGCATGGCTACGCCCCTGTACTGAACGAAGAACTCCGCCACCTGCGTAAGGAAACAACAACACACCACTAATGAGCGACGCTAAACAAAGAGGACTGCAGTAGTTCAAAACCATGTAGCATTAGGCATTCAAAAGACGGCCTTGTCTGCAAAGAAGATGAGGTTCCCGCAAGCAGGAGGCAGTCGGTGCGCATAAGAGGACAACAGAGGCAGGTGGACCAAACAAAGACCTCAAACAAATGGAAGCGCATTAACGGATTTCTGGGTCTCCGGAAATTCCAAGCCACTTTGACAAGGATCTGCAAGTGCGATTTAGGGGCACTCAAGAAACCAGTTCCTTCAAGCGTGAAATACTATAGCTCGGAATCACGTCGCTGAGTACGGAAAAGGGAATGCGCAGATCCTACTCCGACAAGCACTGCACAGACAGCGCACAAGAAATTGAAATTAATTGAGTAGAGGAAGGAGCGAAAGTGAGGTTGTTGATCGACACATCATGTAATGCAATCACTATAAGAAACCCGCGTTTTAGTTGATGTGGACAAATTTTATCAAACGGATTTTTGTGGACATCGAAGGGGACATATCATGATTTTATGTCATCAAAAACATTTAATGTAATATCAATGGTGACATAAAAACACGATACATCACCTTCAATGTCCACAAAAATCCGTCTGATAAAATTTGTCCACATCAACTAAAACGCAGGTTTCTTATAGTGAATATTAAAGCTCGTAGCACGATCCTGCAAAATTCTACGGATTTTCCTGCTCACCACCTGTCATATCCAACTCAGACACCAATACTAGTCAATATGGATTATGTAAAAAAGAATCAACCTCTGTGCATCGGTAAAGAACATAATTTGAGCTTTGAATGTAATACCGGAACGCTTGAGCTCATAGCGAGAACTTGGACCATTCGAATAAAAATAAATAGATAAACATTAAAAAACTTCGTGCTCTTATCCTATAGAGAAATCTGGTCGAGCGATTTCAAAGGATTGACAAGCCACTGCAACCTACCTCACATTGTGTGATGAGCTGGCTAGCATTGTATTGGGCAACAACTGCCTTCAAAGTTTCTTGAACGATGGAAGGCAATACTCTTTCCGCGTAGTCCTGCCCTAAAGTGCAATAAATCGTTGGCAATTGATGAACCATCGGCTGTGTCAGCACTCAAAATGTAATCCTAATCTGTGAATACAGAGGCACCAAAGTAAAAATTAATTGCCTGCACAGATTAAACCCCCTTTCCAACAAATATTTGAACAGATCATACTTCTCAATTCAAAAACTGTCAGAAACAAGTTTGCAACCAAGCCCCAAGCATAAAATCATAGTATCACTTACCATCTAAAGATCCCTACTTCTTGACGTGCTCTCAACAATGTTTGGGTGAGCACGGACATTGTGTATAACAAGTCTGTCAAACCAAGGAATCATAAAATGCATGCCCTCGAGATAGACCTACAAACCAAGCACCCCCTCAATATTCAAAATTTGACTAGGCCTAAACCCTAGATGAGTTCAAAAGTGAAATGTCACGTCATCAAGAACCAAGAAAAAAATTGCAACTCCATTCACCTTATTCTTGACTCCCGCTGTCGGAGTCCGTATTCGGCAAACGCGACTAGTTAGGATACGTTTGTGTTGTTATAGGGTAGATTTTTTGAAATTTTAGAATAAAAATCCGGAAGTAGAAACGGAAAGGGTTCCGGAAGTAGTTAGAAGACTTTCCAAAAATAGGTTGGTGATTACGGAACTTCCGTAATTACGGATCCAGTCCGGACCAGGAAATCGGACGGAAGCCGGACTTCACAGACCTACGAAATATAGGTCCGACCTACGATCTAGGTCCCCGTTACGGAAATTATTACCAGTTTAGGGACCGTTGCCGGAGCACTGGGTACTTAAACAACCCTTGCTTCCATCATTTCTCTTTTTCTCCGCGGAGTTTACTCCTGCGCTCGTGATAGTTGAGAGAAAGAGTGGTGAGATAGTGATTGCAACGGTGGGGTTGGTGAATCCGCACGGATCCGGCCTACACTGTTAGGGTTTTGGTATGGCGGAAAGCAATCAGCGAAAGCATCCGGCCACAGCCCGTATGGTGTCGCCAACCTATCCGGAAGACGAAGGCAAGTGGCAGATGCTGGAAGAAGACTTAGAGCGTATGGGGTGTGCCGAACTGATCCGTCGGCCGTGGAGCCTGAAGAATCAAGACATGATTCAGGAGCTCATTTCCGGAGCTCCTAATCAGTATGAGCTGATAGTGAGGGCCAAGAGAGAGACTTGGTCGGAAGAGGCTTGGGCGGAAGTTTACAGATTTTCGAGACAAAGTGCCGGATTAGCCTCCTGGACGGATAAGTTCACGGCCGGAAAATTTGCCAACCCGGCCAACACACAGGAGGGGTTCGCCATCGCGGACAATGCCACCGTGAGGCATAGACAGGTCTTGAAATTTTTAATTCCAATTCTGTATCTAGATAAGCCGACCCGGGGTACGGTTACAGTGGGGAATACTATCTTTGGGGCTTTGGAAGGAAGAACCGTCCACTAGGGGTGAGTCATCCAAGGGGGGGTGAACAAGTTGGCGGATAATGTCGGAAAGGCAAAGCAAAGTCCCATCAGCGCTTACCTATTTGTCACAGCACAGCGCAAGTAAATACCCTATTATACTCACAAAACCACCCTAGAGTATAACAAAGTGACTCTAAAGATCGAACCCAAGAGATTCTATGAAGTAGTTAGCTTTTCTACACGATTAAGCAAACTTTCAATCTTTTCCGGTCCTCAACCGGAAACTCCAAACCACAAAACAAACACAGAAAACCCAGGACCGGATTCTATCCTCTCCCGATCCAACAATTTCCTATGTCACAAAATCAACAAAAAAAACATACAAAAGAGAGAGCAAATAGGAAACACAAGCGAGTTTGCAAGAAAAAGACTCCCAGCCCACTTCGCAGGGCTGAATTAAATACCAACTCAAAAACACAAAAAGGTGGCGAGGCCCGGAAAATCCGCCTAACTATCAGCCTAAAATCCTAACTACCCGGACGAATCCAGTTCCGGTCCTAACTGCCTAACATCAAAATCAAAACCTACTCCTCATCTTCCCTAATAACAGAACCGATGGTGGGATTGTCTACTTCATCCGCATCCATCTCTTCAAATGTCTCAGCCAACACACGGATGCGAGCACCGCCAGCATCTGGATCCGGTCCATGAGCAGCTGGTGGCGAGTCCAAGTCGATAGGATCCGTTTCAGCCACTGGACTCTTCACCCTCGGTTGTTTCTTGGACTCCGGAGTTGGATACGCTCCTTCCAAGTTAATCGGTACATGGAAGTCACTCGGAACGAACAAATCTGAAAGATGGATTCCGATTGGGCAGTCCATTCTGACTATCTTTTTGCTGCATTCCTCGATCCGTTCCACCAACTCTCGGGAGTCCCGCATCGTCCCTTCGATGTTCTCCGAGTAATCCAAGAGGATTCTCACAATCCGGGAACCGAAAGGTTTCGTCTCCTCCAGTTCTTCGTATAATTTGGCCCGGGCCAAAATTTCCCCTTTGATCCCCACTGTCTCAATGATCCGGTCCGCCAAGGTTGGGATCCCTTCAGTGGCCTCCTTCCGGTTTGCAGCATCTTCGTGTACCACGTGAAGTTCCATCTTCAGCTGCTCGTTCTCCTCCTTCAGTCGTTGAATCTCCCTCTCCAATTCTCTCTTCTCAGCCAGATCCGCAATGCATTCTGCGACCTTCCCCGGTAAATTGCGATCCGGTTCTGCCCCCACCAATGTGCCGATGCTGGCAAGGATACTCCGCTTATCCTCCCAGTCTGTCCGGATTCCAGCCAAGAGACCAATCAGGCCCTCAAACGGAGTCCCCGCCTCTGAATCTGTTGAATCCGTCTGGCGCGGATTCGGTCAAGCAGGTGGCTGCTGTGGCAACAGCGGAGCCTCCTCTTGGGTCGGTGATTTCCGGTGCGAGGGAGTTCCTCTTTCGGACGGCGATGTGTTCTTTTGCCGCTTCTTCTTCCGATTATGCTCCTCTTTGTCCTCTTCATTGTCTTGATCGGATCCGGATTTGAAAGGCTTATCTTTATCCGCATCCTCGTCCAACTCTCCATACTTCAGGAGCTGCTCCTACGTCCTGTACGTCTTCTCTTCCGTTTCTGACAGGAGCTCCTTCTCCTTGTACAGGTGGAAGATGTAGAGGCTCACCGGTGTAGCCCTACTTTTCCCAACCCGGCTGACCAACTGGGCCACCAGATTGGAAATGATCTGGCCCCAGTCCACCTTCCGTACCCCGCTCAGAGATCCAAAGATTAGGTTTCCGAGTGAGATGGTGACCCGTGTCGGCTTTTCTGAATGCAGGATCGGAATCAAAAATTCCAGCAAACGACGCTCTCGGTCAGCCACGCAATTTTCCACCGCGTATCCGTCCTTGGGGTTGACTGCTCCTCGGAACTTCCCCCTAATATGTTTGTCGTTCCGGCTCGCCATTCCTTGTCTGCCTTCCTTGAACCCATATACCTTTCTCCACATCTCCTCTGTCCACTGATCCAGCAATTTCTGGATGGTGTTGTCGAATTGATTTGTCGTCTCTCGAGAAGCTCCTGCACCATCCGCTCCTCTCGGAAACCCCAGGGTTTGTTGATTAAACCCAAACATCCCATCGTCTCCAGGTCCTCTATGAGCTTGGTCTTTTCCGGTTCATCTATAAGGATAATCGGAACGATTCTCCTCAACTTTACCTCCGGATCGGTCGGAGTGGTGCTACCCGGTCTCTGTCGGCGCAGGATAGACATGGACACTAAACTAACCTCACAGGTACCCGCTCCTAACCTAGCCGCATGTCCCGTTCCTCACACCTCTCTCCGATCTCAACCGGAACCTGCAAAACAACCTTACATACACTCACAAATCTTCTCTCTCTTCCGCTTAAGACCGCCCAAAAATGCAAAACGCTTGCAATCGGGAAGCGGCGCAGTTCGCGGACTCCACAGACAGCGAAGGAAAAAGACTGAACATTGGCAGTCACTGGCTTAATATAGTCCTCGGACTCAATCCGATCCGTTCCTTTTATCCGGTCCAATCCTAATCCGAGTTGGGCAGGATTCCGGTCCTAGGTACTTTGGACCGGATTCTGCTAGATGCTTCACTACTTCAATGTTTTTCCTAAATTCTATTTTTCTACTGTCCATTAGTCGAATCCGGATTCCAACTGCTGGTTTCCGGTTCAAGATCTAATTAACACAGAGAAACCAAAAATTTAGGTTGCGACACTATTCCACATGTATCACCAACACGATGTACCGAGTCCGGAAGAGATGGTGGAATACGAAACCGGAAGCACCCTTCTCAAATACAAGTTCCAATCGGAACTAACGAGTTGCAGTGTAATCCCCACGGACTGGTGCAAGCAATCCGGAAGCGGCCTTCTCTGGAATTTCTTGAGGAACGGGACCAAGAAATTGGAAAATTCCGTAAGGAAGCGGAAGTCATGCAGAACAAGGTCAACTGGTTGGAAGGGAAGTTGACAGCCTCCCGGCAAAGAGAGAAAGACGCGTTGCACCTTGTCAAAAGGGTAAGCAGGTTGGTGGCGGAACCGGCGGATACTATAAACCAGGCCGCCTTGTTCAGTAACCGGATCACCAAGGAGGCGGTGACCGGGTCAAAAGTCATCACGTTGTTGGTGGATTTTTCTGCCCGGATGGAGGTGACACTAGCATAGATGCGGCTATTGCTGGATCGGACGGATCCAAACAAGCCAATGGACTTCTTCAAATTTCTGAAACTTCCGGAAGTCCCTGCACCCACCGGAACGACCCCGACGCAGAAACAGGCCCAACCTTTGAAGACACAGGAATTCACGACCCTCCTATTGAATGTGGTGGAACCAAGAGAACTTGGGGTGGGTCGTACAAGCTCAAGAGCCAATAATGAGTCTAGATAGAAAGGGAAAGGGAAGTCCATGGAGACACTTTCCGGAAGTATCCGCCCTGCCCAAACTATGGGAGTAAGCACGGCCCAGAGCAAGGTGTTTAGAACACCAAAGGACCAATTGAAGACGGATTTCATGGTGCGGATGGCCAAGACGAATCAGGCTCGGGACCATCCAGATGACTTTGATCTGGGTAAAGACAGCCCGGATCGACTCAATTCAAGATTGCCGGTCCGGACGGAGATGTCATCTGAAGACGAAGAAGAGGATGATGCCAAGATCATCAGTAAGTTGAAGGAGGAGGAGTTTGACAGAGACAACGAAACGGATGAGGATGCCTCATCGCCTCCTGTGAGCTGGAAGATTGAAACCCGGGCCATGACTAAGACGACTCCTGTGTCGACACCAGAAACAACTCCGGTGAAAGCAACAGCCCGGGTACCGCTAGGTTTACTTGCAAGCATATCAAAGAAGACCCAGAAGGGTTAGTTACTCAGTAGTTCAGAGTCTAGTTAGTTCCGGACTGCGTTTTGTAATCGGATCAGGTTTCCAAGCTTGGGCCCGGATCCGGGTTTTATTTTTAGGAAGTTAGTTTGATCTTCCGGGGATCTCGGCGGGTCTTTTCATTGGCTGCCTAGGTTTTCGGGCGGCTCGTTTTCTGTTTTGGATTTTGATTTTAAGGGCGGGCAGCTTGTTGCCTTGCCATTCCAACCTTGCATTTTGCTCTATCTATTTTGTATTTCCATCAAGGCTAATCTGAACCATCAGTGCTAAGTGCTGAATTGATTTCGCTTGAGTAGTGTGTTGCTTTGGACCTGATCACTTGAGTATGGGTGGATAAGTTGGAAGTAAGAAGAAGGGGGAATCCGGAATTGAGGAAATTCAAGTCCGTGTCTTGTGAACGTTTGTACTGAGGGAAGAGAGTTGTGGCCGAGGTCTTGAGTGTGGAACCTTTGAACTACCGGAACGGTAATCCGGGTGTTGGTAGAGAGAATGCATTTCCGGAACTTCTTGAGTTCCAAGTGGAGATTAGCGACCGCCTGAGGAAGTTCCCCCATACCGGAAGGTCTGCCAGTCTCTGGTACAGTTCATCTCTCTAGAGAGCAATCTCTGGACGGATCCTAAGTGTCCTTGATTCTGTTGTTGTAGTGAGGTGTGCTGGAAACGGCTCTGAGTGACCTACTATTCGGATAGGCCTTCCAGGCAACTGTGAGAGTAGTTCCGGAACGGCTTATTGGTACTTATTTTGATTTATGAAGGTAGTGAAAGTTAGAAGGAAAACTTGTGAAACCAAAGTGGTGAGTCCCAACCCCTTGTAAAACAATCAAAGGGGACCCTCTAAGGGTAAAACAGAGGTAATAGAAACCAAATTGTTCATAGAGTATCAACCGAAAACCGGAAAGGAAATGATTCAGAATCCAATCCGGATAAATACCGGATCCATATTTGTGGAAGGATTAGGATAAAAAGTGAGGAAAAGAGATAAACACCTTCAAACCGGATAACCACAACTTGGAATAAAACAACTAGAGTCTCCTGGGACGATATTTCGTGTCAATTTACCTCAAATAGTGCAGTAAAGGTACTTATTGCTAGATTACATCCACGACACCTGCGATGCGATTGAACACAATAGCATGGTGACCACCCTTGACGTTGTACAGGGAGTTCATGGCACCATACAAACTAAGTCCACCGGCGACGGCGAGCCTGGCCAAGGCGCCGTCACTCCTGGTAGACCCCGCATTGGGCATCTTTACGTTGCGCATGTTGTTGAGATTCATGACTCCAACTCCAGCGCAACCCTCCCAGAATTAAAAAAATCGACGATTGGAAGGATGCCCATGGTCAGAAGCGAGCGTAGAGGAGAAGAACCAGATTGGGAGAGAAGCATGACGCAGGTTTAGGGTTTGCGGAAAAACAATGCTTAAACAACGCCGCAGACGTTTATTGTCCTTTTGATGACAAAAAACTCATCTGGTGAGCAGACACTCACTAATTTTCATCTGTTCATTTTCTAAAAGTGACCACACATGTGCCAATCATCATGTGGGAAGTCAAATTTAGTGCTTTTAATTACTTCCATGTTTTTAGGTAGCCCTAATTCTACGAACGTAGCAAAGATTTACACATGAAAGTGTTTTGTGCCACGCTGTCTTTCTGGCAATTTTTGAATGGGTAGCGTGAGGTATTGGTTTGTACAATTTATCCAAAGCTAAACATGTGCGTGAGTAGTGTTTTTTTCATTGGTCAAGCACTACATAATGCACCCCACGTTTGCTCGCGGTGATAGGTCAGTCCTTTAAGGGTTAATCTCTAAGTGTCCAGACCCATCTACAGAATTGGCAATTTTGGAAAAATCATTATAAAGTACTATTTGGAAGAATATTTTGGAATTCAGATGGAAATAAAAGTTGTAGAGTTTGAGTTTTAGGTTTTATCCATATGGTGAGATTCATCAATGCTATCACCAATATTTTTCTATAAATTTGGAAAGGGGAAATTCAAAATTCCTTGTAAACTCAATTACTAGCAAAATATTTTCATTTTTTGAGTAAATTTTGTTTGAAAGAATTTGAAATGAGGTTCTCTTGACATGGTGATTTTTTGGAATTKTTATGTTCTTTGATTCTATAACCTTGTTTTTGCAATTCCAAGTTTGAACTAGAGTCAATGCAAGTCAACCTCTTGACAATTTTCCAAGTTTGTAATTTTAGAAAAATATGTGTTCTAGTAACACCAAATCCAACCCTTGGATAGGACTACAACTTCATAAAGGATCTCCAAAAATTAGGATGACTTTCATCCTAATTGTAATGCAAAAGAAATCTAATTTTGAATCTGTACATCGTATAGAAAGTGGACGTCGGAGCGTTCCAAGGTTAATTTGTCCTGTCTGGAATCCCGAATAGATCACTCCTTGTAATCTAAGGTATACACTTGAGTTAAGAGGGTATATGATGTGGGGCTATTTACCTTAATTATTGTATTTAAGATGACCCTATTTTTACATAAAAAACTATTATGGGCATATTTTTGATACCCTATGTTTTTTATAAATTCTTTCATGCAGTTTTTGAAATGGGGCTATCTTACATATGAAATTTATGTGTCCAATTTTTTCCCACCCCATATTTCCTTACAAATTTTTTCTTTCCTCTACTACATACATATATAGGAGATATACCATGAAACCAACAACAACCAATTTAATTCTAGTGCCATTGACCAAGTGGCGGTTCATACCCTCTAAAGGCCAATTGTCTGTTGAAAAGACAATTGAAAATCCATGTAACACTAGTAGAAAACGCAGAAATTTTAACAGAATTTTTTGTTCATTTGGTCGAGTTGTACCAGTCACTTATATGTTGATTTCAACAAAAATCTGTTAAAACTAACAAATTTTTGTTGAAATCAACAGAATAGTGACCGCTTCAACGCGACCAAATCAACAGAATTCTATTAAAGTTTCTGCGTTTTCTACTAGTGTAAGTCCTATAAAGTCAATTTTGGTGTTCACAAATTTTTTGCACAGATGTAAACATTTATCCACTTAATGGAAATATGATTTTTTCCAATTGAATGCCTAAATTAAAAGTTATGCTAACTTGAATTTTTTTGGCAAGTCACGCAATTGGAGCATCTTTTGCAAAGATGCTCATCAATTTTTGAAATTTGGCATGCATACAAATAATAAAATGTAGAACATGATTGTCAAAAAGATTTAGTTCTCAAATCACATTCTAAGAGGAGTCAAACTTTATTAGGTACGTGAAGATGGCTTAAGAAAAAAACGTAATCCTTTAACTTCAAGTCCTATGAACTTGCAATCTATAAAGTTGAATTTCTTGAAATTTTTCCCCCAGGTACACAACTCCCATATTATATAGCCCTAATTATAATCACTTATAATGTGTTTTAATCCAATCTTAAGGAATATAATTTGTTTTAATGTAGAATAATCTTGT
The DNA here is from genome assembly GCA_006891605.1 of Pleurozium schreberi. Lineage (NCBI taxonomy): Eukaryota > Viridiplantae > Streptophyta > Bryopsida > Hypnales > Hylocomiaceae > Pleurozium > Pleurozium schreberi. The sequence goes on along the minus strand of VACF01000483.1, from coordinate 140,380 downwards.
AACCTTTTTAATAAGGAATCCAAAAATGTACTTATGTACACGACACAAATATTTTTTTAAACAATAATAGAATAAAAAACCTAATTATATGAGTTTTTTTAATACATGTATCATAGGCCAAGCTAGGCAACTTTATGGACTATAGACTCTATCCTCATATGGTACAATTTTTAATTTGTTGAATTCACTTAGGTGAACTTTTCTACGAGCATCCCTATCTGTGAATGTCCTACTTGCGGTCAATGTTTTACATTTATGCTTAGTTTTTTGATATATACACTACTTGTACAATGGCACAATTTTGGTCAAGTGAACTACCTTTCATCTATTTGAATTATTTCTCTACATCTATAATTGCTCATTATACTATGAAAATTTTGCAGAGTCCCTATTTGCAAAGGCTAATTTATTAATAAAAATTTCTACTACAACATGATTTAATGCACCCTAATTTATATATAATAGAGTATGTAGTATTTCATGGACCCTATATTAGCCCTACATATTGTTTAAAAATTTTCCCCTTTGAATTAAATGCACCCTATCTTTTAACTCACGTAGTTTTCTAAAAATTGAGAGTGATTTTCTCGAGCTTGGAATTGAAACATTCACTTGGACAGGTCCCCGATAGTGTCCCCCTCTCCCTTTTTTATTTAAAAAAAAAATAACGGTGTGCAATAGGCACTTAATTTTCAATGGTCTCATTTCGGTGGCCAAAAAAAATGGGTTGTGAGCACTGAGGGCCGGCTTTGATGAAAGCGGGCCCTTGGTGGTGGCCCACAAATTAAATGGAATGAAATTGTTTCCCCTAAATGTCTGATAGTGTGAATCATTAATTTAAACCGCCAAAAATTAAAACATTCACCTTGATAGGTCCCCGGTAGTGCCCCCCTCACTCTTTTTTATTTAAAAAAAAAATAACGGTGTGCAATAGGTGCTCCCATTTCAATGGTCTCATTTCAGTGGCCAAAAAAAATGGGTTGTGACTTGTGAGCACCGAGGGCTGGCTTTGATGAAAGCGGGCCTTCGGTGGTGGCCCACAAATTAAATGGAATGAAATCCCCCCCCCTCCTTTTTGTATATTTTTTTAAAGTAACGATGTGCAATACGCAAATTTTTCCCTCTAAATGTCTAATGGTGTGAATCATTAATTTGTTCCCCGTTGAATTAGAACATTCACTTTTGAAAACCGCAGTATTGTTCTCCAACTTTTTTTTTCTAAGTCTTGGGGAGCAGCTGCCCTTTTTTCCACGTTTTTCCTAAACGGGAAGCACCGTACATCACTGCACAATCACTACCCGCAGTGACCCTGGTCGCAGGCGCTGACGTGGCAGCGCTGTGTTTTTGGTGAGGTCATGCAGAATTCTTGTTCCGTTGTGTTCGATGTTGCGGACAACGCGTTGTGTTTCCACTGACATTTCCTTGTTTTGTCAATTTTGATGCCCTGTTCTTGATGACATCACCTGCAAAATTATTCGTTGACACACGTTTTTTAGAAAACATTGCCTGTTTTTGAAAAACATGAGATGTTTTTTTAACGTCAGGTGTTTTTGTGAAAACATGACCAAAAACGCAGTTTTCTTGTAGTGACACCCTAGACCCGGTCCTATCTTTTGGACCAGATGGTAATCTCATATCCAGCTTGTAGCCATTTGAAATTTTTTGAATACATACAACAGACTATGCCAGTTTGGAAGAGCGCAAAGGAGGTGCTGAGGATTGCATCCTCGGCATTTGACAAAGAGGAAGAAGAGGAGGACACCCAGATCATTGAGTAGTCAGAGGATGACAAGTTCTCAGATGATGATGAGGCGGATGACGACTCCCCTCCACTAATAAGAGGGAAGATCGAGACTCGAGTGGTTACCAAGACGACTCTGGTCTCGACTCCGGTAACGACTTTGGTGAACGTCTTCGTTGCGATTCCGGCAAGTCTACATGGGAGCATTTCAAAGAAAACAAAGAAGGGATAGCAATCAGGGCAAGTCATCAATTAGTTAGGATTTGATTTTCAATTCTGGAACAGGTTTTCAAGCTTGGACCTGGATCCGTACTTTTAAAATCTCAAGTGTTTTTTATCTTCTGGATATCTCAGAAAGTCATTTGATTGGCTGCCCGGATTTTCAGGCCAGCTTTTTTTTTTTGGCTTTGTGTTTTAAAGGGCGGGCAGGTTGTTGCCTTCCCATTCCATCCTAGCATTTTCAACCATCTATTTTGAACTTCCTTCTTTTAATCTAAAACCATCAGTGAGCATGCTGGTTTCTGACTTCAATTGTGAAAGTTGTTGACTTTGGTGTTTGCTTGAGTATGGACGGATAAAGGAAAGCAAAAATAGGGGGAATCCGGATCTTGGGAAACTGGTTTAAATTGTGTGAGAATGTTCGTACTGAGGTTTTAGGTTTGTGAAAGAGATCTTGTGCATACTGCCTTTCAATGACCAGAACGGTAATCTGGTGAGAGAAATGGTGTGGATGCAAGTTCGGAATCCAGTTGATTCCAAGCAAAGATAAGCAAGCACCAGCGGACATCCCGACCTACCTGAAGGTCTGCCAACCACCGGATCGGATTAATCTCTAGAGAGCAATCCTCTTGTCGGATTTCGAGTGTCTGTGATCTATCGTTGTAGTGAGAGGAGTGAAAGACGGATTTGAGTGACTTGCTTTCCGATAGGCCATCCTGGGAGTTGTGAATACATCCCGTCATTTACCCTATTGCAGTCCAATGTATCAGTGTTTGTGTTTTTGTTAAGAGAAGAGAGAGAGTGAGGAAAACAAGTGGTGAGTCCCTATCCCTTCATACAATCAAAGGCGGACCCTCTGAGGGTAAAATAGAGGCATTGAAAACCAGTTGAGTGAGAGAAGACTTACCCAAAATAAATGAAAAATGGATCCGGATTGAAATCTAGATAGACACAAATCCGGAAAATAGTGAGAAGTGGTGAGAAGAGGGGAAAAAGAGTTGATTCAGATAATTTGAGCTTACAACAACATACTAGGATTTTCTAAGACAATATTTTGTGTCATCTTACAACATTTGGGTGTTGTGAAGATACTTAGGCCTAGATTGTGCGTACGACATCAATTAAGACAGAAGGATAGTAACTACCTTTGCATTTCTTTGTTTGATAGGAGGGATCAACCCCTTAGTGTCATTGTGGAGGGACGTTGAAGGATCTCCCGGTCGCAGTGAGGTCAAGGTTGGTGGATAGGTGGCTCCACGTTGTCCTAGATCTCAATGGGATTTTACGTGTCACCAAGGATGCCAAGTCAAAGGGTTGGCCTAAACACGTTAGTAATGCYMAGTAKYTGCAWTCTGCTACCATCTCCAAGGTTGTGGTACCAAAGTTAGATTTCATCCATCCTAATTGCGCAGAATTTCTACGTGAGTTAGTGATGTTTGCTAACGTCTTGGTGTGGATCTTGATGAAACTCTCCACCACTAAATAAATATGCGTTTACCTCTACAAGGGCATCAAATTCCCCAATTTTGTATTTGGGCAAAATTCCTACACGACGTTGAAGTGCAGGGAAAATTCAGGCTATTTTGCCACGTTCAAAGATCCTAGAACGACCAAGGACCTTTTCCTAGAGGACCTTAGTCATTTGTTCAATATCCAACAAGAAAAATTCATGCCTGCAAATACCGTCATAGTGGATGATAGTTTGATCAAGCACATCTTGAACCAATCTGAAAATGTAGTTCTTCCGGACACATGGACCAACAAGGGAAACGGTCCGAAGGACACGTTTCTCCTTAACGTCCTTCTTCTATGGTTTAAGCATCTTCATCTCSCTCGCAATGAAGACTTGCACTACAAGAGAAAGGGGTGTTTTAAGTATAGTCCTAGTAGTAAAGTCTTTTAAGTAATGACTTTTAAGTAAGGTTTTTAGTAAAATTTTATTGAAAAGACTGTCTTTTTAGTAAAATTTTACTAAAAACCTTACTTAAAGGTTATTATTTAAAAGACTATACTACTAGGACTATACTTAAAACACCCCTTTTTCTTGTAGTGTTGAAATCCTTTTGTCAAAATACTATGGGGAAGATAGGGCGCTGAATGCTCTACAATGAGCGGAACCGTCATGAATATAACATACTCATGATTGGAAATAGTTAGACTCTCAAAGAGCTTAAGATAGGATCTCCATTATAGGGGTGTGGTTCTGAAATTGGAGGTTTCCAAATTGAAAAACTTCCATCTGTGCCTCATCCTCCTCTCGTACTTTTCATTTTGCCCTCTCTCCATCTTATCACTCTTCTTGATGGACCTCCTCAGTGAGTGCGTTTGTACTCCCATCTAGTTCGGTTGAACTTTTGCAGTCTCTATTTTGTCGTTGTTGATTCCGCCTTCTTTGCTCATCATTTTGTTTGCATCCGGTAAATTGCCTTTTGGTCTTAGTGTTCTTGTGTCTGCCAACTATTTGTAGAGTATTGTTGCAAACGTTATTGTGGTCCAAAAATCTGGCCTTCCTTGTTCTGCATTGGTTGATTTCTTTCTCAAATACGGCCATAATGCAATCTTGAGCACAAGAAACTTCCTTTGCTCAGCGACAACGATGAACTCTACGATGGACTTCTCTCTGGTGCCCGTGGACGACGACGTCGTGTACAGTCCACCAAGTTGGGTTTCCTTCCTACCAAAATCCTATTTTCCTTCGCCACTTTGGTCCAAGGATTCCTTCACTACTTGAATGTCACCTTCCGTTGCTGAGAGATTGCCATAGAGGTATTTGTATAATGAACTTCAGCTCCCTCTATCTGTGATACTGCCAAACGCTCTGGTGCTCAAGGAATCAAGTGGGTAGATCATTCGTGTGCGTTCTCATGGTACCTTGCATCCTTGTCCTCAAGCCCAATCCCTAAGAGTACAAAGGGCAAAGACACACAATGGAGTTTCCCATAGCCGAAGCGCTCATCTTGTCTTTGATGCATGGGATCAAAAGTTTTTAAAAATGCAAAGGCTCCAATGTCTACGGGAGTATAAAAAAATTGATAATGGTTACAGTTGCAGGCCGGAGATTTTGAAGGCAATAGAGATGCTTAATAGTCAATCACATGTAGTAGTTGTCTATATTGTAAATTGGAAGAAGACTCCAACTCTTCAAGTATATGAACGCATTGTGTAGACGTTATATAGTAAACATTGCGTGAGTGAACCACACTCTCTATAGTTACATACACACTCACGACAATTTTTGCAAATCAAAAATAAATTTGTGAACAAAACGTATGAAATGTCAAGCTCACTTTTATTATATGAGATTTTATGAACTATCATGGCATTGCCCAATTCATAATCCATGTTCATGTGCTGTATTTGTAATTCTATTATAGTTCAGTTTATTAGTTTTCTTGTGCACTTGTAAATGAAAGATGGATCTCATGACCTCCCATTTCATTGGAAAACTCCCATTTTGTTGAATACAGTGTTCATCCTTTAACTCATTCTAGAGCCCACTATATAGTATGTACATGCTCTATTGCACTAATGTTTGTGCAGATGCACTCACACTACATCAAGCCTTAGAGACATCACTATAGGCGCTAAATACACCCATCCATGGAAGATAATCAAGTGAAGCATTCACTCACACTTAACACAAAGTTATGAGACTTTGCACAATGTTCCAAGCCATACGTACTAACGGTCTCAAGTGAAAGACTTGTATTTGAACAATGGGAGAGGCAATTTAATATCACCAAGAATCACTAATTTTGAAACATTTTTCGTAGTACAAAAACACTAACAATACCACCATTTTATTGAAATTCACCATATCCTTGTTAAATTAAGTGTAATGAGTTTAAGTGTTGCTAAGGTATGAACATCTCAACCATACAATCTTGTAATGTGCATGGTGTAGACAACTTAAATAAAATTTAGAGTCATTTGGCCACACATATTGCAAAATCAATTATAATGTTTTAGTGCTGAAAAAAATTGCTGAAATTTTCCTATCAACATATTGGAGGTGGAATCTAATTTTTTGTTGTTCAACAAAATATCATTCAATTGACTCAAAGTGTCTACAAAATGACTTTAAAATGTCAAAAACAAGAAATAGTTGTAAAAAACAAATCTATGGCTGAACCTCTCTCCACTAAAATGCCTCTCAATCACTCATAACTCCTTGGATTGATATAAATTTCATACCACCCAAACTAGACTTTTATGCGCAAATTTTCCAAACAAACTATAAAAAAAAAAATATATAAAAAGAAAATATAAGTTGCTAAAGCTTACTGCAATCTAAAAATGTCTAGATTTTGAACTTCAAATGGCTCCCAAAAATTCAAGCATGTGCAAAAGTTGCTCTCTCAACTTCTCCTTAGCAGTTCAACTACCACATCAACATAGCCACGTCAACAGCCACACTAAATCCTCAAGTGTGATTGGCGGAGTTTGAACTCAAGACCTCACTCGCACAAACCAAGTGACTTAACCATTACACCAATATTTGCATAACATGTCAAGAATATTTGCAAGCATGTGTAGAAACTGCTCTCTCAACTTAACCTTTCTTTTTTTACTAATCCTAGTGTCGTACGTGCAATCTAGGCTTTAGTATCCTCACAAAATCCAAATGTTGTAAGATGACTCGGAATATTGTCCCAGGAGGTCCTAGTATGTTGTTGCAAGCTCAAATTATCCGAAATAACTCTCTTTCCCCTCTTTTTTCCACTTTTCACTCTTTTCTGGATTTTGGTCTATCCGGAATCCAATCTGGATATGGTCTATTCCAGTTTCCGTTTACATTTTCTCTTCCTAAACTAGTTTTGAATGCCWTTGTTTTATCCTTAGAAGGTCTGCCACTGATCGTATAAAGGAGAAGGAACTCACCACTTGTCTCACATTCTCTTTTTTCTCAACAAAATCACAAACACCGATGACATAGAATTTGCAGCAAGGTCAATGACAAGATGTCCTCACAACTTTCCGGATGGCCTATCCGAAAAGCAAGTCACTTAGATCCGTCTGTCACTCCTCCCACTACAACGACAAATCAAAGACACCCGAAATCCGACAGGAAAATTGCTCTCAAGAAGTTAGATTGATCTGGTGGTTAGCAAACCTTCTGATGTGTAGGGATTTCCGTTGGCAGTCGCTTATCTCTGCACGGAATCAACTAGATTCTGGACCCGCATCCGCACCACTTCTCTCACCGGATTACCGTTCCGGTCATTTAAAGGCACTACGTGCAAGACCTCTCTCACAAACCTAAAACCTCAATATGAATGTTCTCACACAGTCTAAACCAATTTTCCAAGATCCAAATTCCCCCTTTTTTCACTTCCCCTTATCCATCCATAATCAAGCAAACACCCAAGTCAACAACTCTTACAATTAAAGTCAAAAACCAGCATGCTCACTAATGGCTTCAGATTAAAAGATGGAAGTACAAAATAGATGATTGAAGATGTTAGGATGGAATTGGAAGGCAACAATCTATTTGCCCTTTAAAACGCAAAAGCAAAAAGCAAAAAGCCGGCCTGGAAATCCGGGCATCCAATCAAATAACTTCCCAAGATAATTGGAAGATCAAACTGTCATATCCTAAAAATATGAAACCCAGACCCACGCTCGAAAACCCGTTCTGAAATTGAAAATCAACTTCCTAACCAACTATAATTGTCCTTACTACTTTCCTTTCTTCAGACTGTTGCCGCCTTGACTTGCTAGTGCCCTGACAATCACCTTTACCAGGGTTGTTTTGATTGATGCTTGGGTCAATTTTGGATTCTGGATCAAAGCTCTGAGCACTAGTTTCTTCCTTTTCCAGATTCTAGATTATGGATTCCGAATATGCTAGGTTCTACCTATCTGGATCGTTACTGGATTCTGGATTGGACATTGATCTGGTTACAGAATATCCAGTTATACGTCAATTCACCCAGAATCTAACTAATTCTAAAATTCAAGTCTATCGGACTCTAAGTCTGTAACCCTATAAAAAAAATTGGAAAATTTACTCTATCCTAGTTCTATTAATCTATTCTATCCATCCGCRRTTTCCGTATTTCCACACCTTGGTTGCTGCTCCATGTCTATGATGATCTWAACTAGAGATGCAGGATTAAAAACTCAGACATGCAATGTTAACAAGGATTTCCTTCTCAATTTGCATTCCATTGTTCATTTGAAATAAACAAATTTGCAGTCTTCTCTATATTTTCACTACTARGCCATCTTTTACTTGTCCTACACAAAGAAAAGCGTTTTCCTAGATTTCTATTGGCCCAAAGTTCCATCACATGAATTTTTCATTAGCATTATAAGAAGCTAGYTTCTCCTAYRAACTTTCAGKTGGAACAAAGTTCAATTCCAYAATCTACAAATTATATATGTAAWTCTCAAAAATAGAAGGAAAAAACTTCAATTACATAGCTGCTCATTTGTTTCTTTGCTTTTTACAGCTCATCAAYATATTTTTCTTTGAAGAAAATTACGTATGATTTTTTTTCACTATAGATGGAGGATGTCATGTATATTCTATTTCTTCAACATAAKAATTGCAAGTTTGTTGAGGTACTTACAATACCAATACAACTTTAGAGGAGCTGTACACGTTTGACTTTCTTTTGCYTAGGGTTCTTTACTTCTTCTATTTTATGTGCACTTATCTGCACAAACTGCAGACATAACTATGAGATTCAATTGAACTAATTTATTTGTCCAATGTATTGGCAATCATGTTTCTGATTGACCGATTCAGTACAAGAAGGAGTTAATTCTTCTTGTTAACCTTCCCTTTCCAATTACTACAAGGTACTATCATGTGTYGTTCTTTAAGTATTTATTGTGTATATGGCATACAATTGCAGTTAGAATTTCTATTCTTCAGGTGTTCAAACAACTTTAATGTCACACGTTAACCTGTGACTTATTTTGTTTTTGCTACAACATATTTTYTTTTTCATCAAAATAATTGCCTTTTATGTTGATTAATGAATATCATTCACTGCAACAATAGATTGGTGGACACGTGAAAATCAATGCTCATTTGTTCATTGCATAAGAATTGGAATTACTGATACCATTTTTTTTTTTTTTTTTCTTTTTTTTACTGATACCATTCTACTAGAAAAGAATTAAAAAAGTCTAGAATTGTTCTAGAACCTATGTGGGAACTTGCGTGCAAAAAAATAATAGATTGATAACAGTCATGTTCTAAATTTTTCTTTACGATGTCCAAAAGCATATGATTTTAATYGRGGACATCACTATCTTGTACAAAGTTTTCCGCTTGCAGCACAAAAACACATCAAACATGCTTATAGTGAAATGACTCACTAGAAATTATAACCAAGGAGGTGGAATCCATTGCCTATGAAGATGTCTGATATTAAGACATGTAGAAGAGATTCAAAACTTAAGGACACCATAATTTACTTATTTCTTTCAGTTTGTAAATTCTCAAATTCTRTTGGTACTAAYAAAATCMATTCAATATAATAATTTTTTAATAAAATTTATTGTATAGSAMACTCWCCAAAATTTGAGACAACCTCACTTAAAGAAATTCAAGCGAYAAAACTCAAAAATTGAGGGATATAGATGTCTTCTATGTTCTCAATTTGAAAATTCACCTCACTGAAATTTTGTACCAGCGGTTCACTTTTAAGGGCTCCACTGACAAAACTTTGGAGGTGCAATCAGACTGCATTTTTCCCTACAATAGATGAATTAATAATGAATCATGAACATTCAATTCAACGCGCATAAAAAAYGAAGCAACATAAAGTACTATTTTAATAAATTGCAACCATTCCACAACTGGTTCAGATATCACCAAGCAAACCTTCAAAGGGCTGCACCAAAGGAAATGTATTTTTCACGACAACTTTGTCAATGTCACCTGCTATTCTAGCAACCAAGACAAATACCATAGAGGTACATGCAATTAACAGTGACTACTTAGCAATGATGACATCATCCATAGAGTACGCAAGTAATTCAGCCACACATACATACATATATATATATATATATATATATATATATATATATATATATATATAATGATTTGAGAACATTCTCTACTTGCAATAGAGCTGCAACAACCACTAATTGAACATAATTCATACCATGGATGAAACTAAATACTCAACAATTACCTATATTTTTTTGCTCACTCAGCATTCCAAAGGACAACCACAAATGTAGAGGCCTCCCCTTCCAATTTTCAAAGCTTTCCATGTAGGCAAAAATACAAATAATTTGAAAAAATATAAAAATATAAAAAATTAAAGGTTTTGGAAAAAGTTAATTTTTTCCCGCCGACCTACGAAAAGGGGTTTCTGTGCCATAACTTTTGTTCCCGGACTCCAGTTGAAATAAAAATTACATTTACGGAAAGCTAATGTGTTTACTTATCTTCTCTCAAAAATTCAAAAGATTAGGACATATACAAAGACCATAAAAACTTGCCCAAAAACCATTTTGTCCCCCAAGTGGACAATAGGACTTTAGGGGTTAAACCAAATTTATCCTTTTATTTAATTCATGTATGATTTTTTTACGTTTTGGGTTGTTTTGAAAAAAATTGTTTTCTATCCATGTTATATTTTTTCTATTGATGGAAAAATCAAATTATTGTGAATTTGAGAGGCTTAAGCCTGAAGATGAAAATAAAATTATATGAAGGGTATAATATTTTAGGTTAATTGGTTATTTTTACCATAAATGAATGATAAAATGAGAAACATAATTCTTTAGTTTGTTAATTGTAAAATTCATGTCAAAAAAATAAAATTGGAATGAAAAACACACAATATCATGTAATTTGGATTCTAACACTTGGAGCTTTCAATTGCAATAACTTCCAATTTTTTAAGTTTTTCAACAATCGAAATGGAGCAGTTCAGACAACACAAATTCTATGACAAAAAGAAAAGAGATGTGAAAAAGACCCACAAATTTTACATAAAAATGGAGGGTCTTTATTAAAAACCATGGGGTGTGCCAAACAAAGACAAATTTAACTGAATACAAATTCTATCACCCCAAAAAATTTGGTTTAGGACCAAATGCTCAAATTTCACATGCAAGTTTGGGATCTTAATACAAAAAAATAGAGTGTGCTAAACAAAGGCAAATTATCCACAACAAATAATTAGTCACCAGAAAAAGGAGGGTGTAAGTAGTAATAGCCATTTTCACWCATAAAGGTTGGGGCTTCATTAAGAAAAATAGTGTGTCAACAAAAATAACAACTTCATACAGGGAGGAAATTCCAAAAGTTGGAATACTTTCATGCGTTGGTGGACAATGGTGAAAGACCGGATAATGATTTTGACTTCACGGTTTTGTTCAAATCACTTTTTTAATTTTTAAAGAATATAAGCTACCAAAAAATACATGGACTTAAATAGTATTAGGGTTACTATAGGGACCTAAATATAGGACTATTATTTCAATTCTATATTTATAGGGACTCTTTTATTTTCATGCACAAAATAAAGAGCCCCTTGAGAAATATCCCCTCGTCGCATGAAGAGTAAAAAACTCACAACGAGAATCGACCTGAGGATAGATGGCACAATTTGTGCCAATTTTTCGTAATTACCAACCAATGCAACCACGCAAGTATGCAAGATAAAAAATTTGGAAACATCCATCAACAATAAGTATTGTATTTTGAGTCCAAAATACATACACGTTTCATACTTTCATATGACAAAAAACTTTAATCATATGCCATGCACATGTAATCAACAATTCAAAACGTACATTGTATTTCAAATGGACGCGCATACATTGTAGATGCGTAAATACTATGTAGTCTATATTATATACGTTTATAATGTGCATTCCAAATCTGCCTAATATTTTTATATTTTTATAATTTTATATCTCTACGAAGTATGCTCAACTACTCATACAAATGTCAAAAGTGTTCATCCGAGATAGGCAATCTATGAGTTGTACTAAACCGATTGATGATGTGGGAAAATCCACCACAATGATTGTCGCCTTTTAGGCAAAGTGGACGCAAGTAGGACTCAAACATACTGGCAAAGTCGGTGTGACTTAACTTCATGAAATTTTTTGTTTTGCGGTGAAACTTGTAGTACTCTTCTGACATGCAACCCTTATTGATGGCTTGAGCTATCTTACCAACCGCATATTCCTCTGATGTGCATGATAAATGTGAAATGATATCCACATCCGCATTTCTACGTTGCAAATACGCAATACATGGCGCCACCCACCACCTTTTTCTCAAAGCTTCATTCATTATGCTTGCGGATGTGAACGTATACAAAGATTTCATTTGTTCTGCAGCTAATGTTGTCATGCCCCAATCACACAATCCAATATACACAAGTGATTTCTCTGCCGAAAAATGAAAAATAATGTTGTCCGAAGAAATATCATTGTGTAGATGTTCAGCAGTGTGCACAACGTGTACAATATGCAGCAACGACCATGCAAGCTTTGAGCACTTCTTCTTAAATCGCCTAAGACGGTAAGCTGCGGCAACTTCTTCAACCAATATGTTTGGGTCATAACTTACCCAAATTAATATGTTGTCTGGATAATCATGATCCATGTTCAGCATCTGTCGCAGTGTTTCGCCATTCCATAAAAATGAGTATCCTTCATTTTGCCATGCATGCACTGTTAAGAACTGTATCACTCCATTGTGTGGAATCCGAACTGCCATAAACTTGTTTTGGTGTTTCAATTTTGCAAGTTGAGGCTGTATACGGTGGCGGTTGGATAATTTTGCAGCAAACTCCCATTTTGTAGCTATTCTAGGACATCTTTTGATTCGAACCCTCCAAATTGTTGTATATCCACCCTTTATGATTTTGCCATCTTGCGGAATCACTGGGGCGGTCTCTGGAAGCGCTATGAAATTACATCTGTCTCTATTCAATTTGGCAACTTCCTCCTGGCTATTCCACCAACCCATAGACCCTTTCCGGTAAAGCCTCTTTACAAAAGGTTTACATTGGACAACAAACAAGTTAACTTTCAGAATGAGTTCCTACAAGGCTTTGTCATTAGCACGGTTTACATTGCCATACTTTGTTAAAATCACTTTCGTGTTCTACAATGCTTCGTGCCCCTTATTCTCCAAGAACTTGTTGAAGCTCCTTTTATTCGTCTCGCAATGCCATTCCAGAACATGTAAAGCATCCAACATCTTCTACGCCATGTCCGTCTTGAATTTCTGCGGACACTCCTCTTGATACCTTCCATACTTGGCGTCAAGTGATACCRTGGTTTCAGCCTTGTAAAATTTCACTATGCATTTTGATGAGAAATGCTTTGTAAGCATCGGAGGGAATTTCCCTAGCCGTGTCAATATTTGGCCCCACCACGTGTTTTCTTTTTGCAACCTTTTTTTCTCTTGGCATTATGTTAATTTCTTTGTAGCATTTACTGATGATGAAGATGAAATTATAAATTTATAATGCTCTTCAACCAAATTATAGTGTATGCCAAGAATTTTTGGAAAAAAGACAATAAGTGGGCCCCCCCCCAAATAGACTCTTACCTTCCCAATGAGAGGAGCCAATGGAGGATACACCACCACGCTCTCCGCTTAACACTTGCAAGAGCAAGGGAGAAGGCAAAAGTGAGGAGCGGACGGAGCGTCAGCCCCTTTTATCCTTGGCGGACAGTCACACTATGTTCGCCAAATCGGACGGCCTCAACGAGACGGACGCCCCGCGATGGACCAATCTAATGGTCACCTCAAAGCGGACGGGTGCCCGTTCGATCGATCAAACGGTCACCCCGAGGTGTCCGATTTGACGAGCGGATGGGCGGACGTAGCCGGCAATCACCACGTGGCAGACGATCCTCCGTTTGCTAGATCCGACGCGGGACAKAGGCGGACAACCRGYCGTTYRTGGATATTGTCCGCCRAGCGAYCGGAYGATCGGATGGACTAAATTTGGGCAGTTCATCCAAGCTCAAGTTTTTGAATTCAAGGAATATAAACTTCTTAACAAATACAATACCAATTGGAGATTCACCTTCATTGTGGGAACCTTCAAGTGCAAACACCACATGGCCATATTTCAAAGTTTACATAATAAATCCCACTTGAAGAGTACAAGTCTTCATGACACTAAAATAAAACTGCGTTGGTCTCCACAAAACCATGTGGACTTGATTTTGTTGAATACCTAGTTTCCAACGTAAAATTCTACGTTGGAAAATGCATTCCAACACATTCCAATGCATTCCAATGCAAAGTTTTGGGTTGGAAACTAAAAACTCAATAAAACCAATCCCACATGGTTTTGTCAAGACCAACGCAATTTTCTTCTAGTGAGATATCTAGGGCAATGTATGGGTCTTCAATTTTGTAGCACGTCGCGATGCCAAAATAGATTGTGATGCCATTATATTTTTAAATTCACAAAAACTTTTGAAAAAATATTGTCTTAATCACAAACTTAAACAACCAACTGCAATGCAATATTCATAGACAATAGCATACCCAAATTTTTTTTTACAATGTACTTAAACACATATTGAGATACAAGTGAGTATCATTTCACGACATTTGTGTGCTATAACCATATGTTATATGTCTACCACAATAAATATTACACTCCACTAAAATCTACGTAACTTATTCTACTATTTTTCAATATCCACAAGAACAATAAAATTCACTTCATTCCGAATCAGAATTGGAGGAATCTTCTTTTTGGTTTTTGCGGCATTCGAACCACGTAATCCAACATATGGTCCGCCACCGTAGTTGTGTCTACGTCTGCTTCGCGCATTTCAATGTTCGTAAGGGGCTTTTTAAGGACCTCCAAAACTAGGAGGAGGCACTGGGCCATGCTCTTGAGATCCTCCTTCACTTGAACCCTTATAAGAAGGGCCTCCTTTACTTGAACCCTTATAAGAAGGGCCTCCTTCACTTGAACCCTTATAAGAAGGGCCTCCTTTACTTGAACCCTTATAAGAAGGGCCTCCTTCACTTGAACCCTTATAAGAAGGGCCCCCTTCATGTCCATACAAACTATGTCTCGTGTATCCCAATAGTATTGGGAGCCTCTTTGGCTTGAACCATCATAATACGTGAGTATTGGGTTGCCTCCTCCTCTCCGAGAATCAACTACGCAGAATTTTGTGTTACAATGCAAAATTTTGAATTACAAAGGGAGATCTCAACAAAATCTAGCCCACACTTTGATGTTGAGTAAAACATAGGTTTTGACAAGTTCAACACAATTTTCTTTTAGTGAGGATTGTCGGTCGAGCGAATGGGGGGTGGACGAACGAGCGGTTGGGAGGACTAAAGGACGGCAGGGTGGACGGACGCAACGGATAATGTCGGATGCATGACAAGTTTGGATAGAATAGGGTTACAGAATAGGGTTTAGGGTTTAAGGTTTTTAGGGTTTGGGGTCAGCGGTGCTATTTTGTGAGCTTGCGAGCGTGAGCTTGTGAGCGGTGAGCAGGGTTTCTGTGAGCACAGAGCTGTGAAATTAGAAAAAAGTGTATTGAACATGACAGATTAGGATAAATGAGTCAGTATCTGTAAAATGAACGCATGTTTTGGTATTTTGTATTAAATTTTAGGATTTAGGATCAGGAACCTATTACCGTGGGCCTATAACCATGGGCCTATAATCGTGGATATATACTACTTGTATTAGAGTTGATATTTTTGATAGTGTGCGTAGTATTCTAAGCATACATAGTTGGAAAAAAAAGTAAAAGTCTGTAAGTTGAACACTGATGAAAATGAGGCAATTGTTAAAAGTCCATCAAATAACAATGCTTGCCCACCAACAAATTGATATTTTTGCGGTTTAGGGTATAATTTGAGTCCTAAGCCTATCACTCAATTTGTAGCCTATTAGAGAATCTATGATTTCTAGGTATGTAATAGGTCTACGTTTGGAATCTTGATGATACCAGCCTTGATGAGGAAGCGCTTTACTACATTGAAGCTGAAGCTTGGAGAATGAACGAATTTGTCTTCAACGAGGTTCATTTTGCAGAAGTAGCAAAATAAATAATAAAGGTGTTTGCAGTTCACATATTGATGACCTCCACCTATTGCTGAGACAGCCATGTCTACAAAATCAGGGCATGTGCACTTGGAATACATACCAAGCGTGGTTTGATAAACTCTATGGTGGGGCTCCGTTCTAGATTGGTGGAAAAGTATGGCTCCAAGTCCAAGGAAGGGAAGCATAGTCACCCCAAAAATTGTGCCTTTCACGTTCCTAGCGCTTTCCTACTTGTTGCAATGCTCTGTAATAGGGGCATTTGCAATACGTCTGATGGGCTTACTCCTTTGAGTAGTTGGATACCTGACTGCATATAAAGGGATAGGTTGATCATAAAAAAACGACCTCAAAAACATTGGACATTGTGAATAAGTTGAGGTGACATAGGAGGGTGATCTTGAAGTTGGAAGCCGGACTCTTGCAATAGTAGTGTCTCTTGGCAAGTCAAACAAGTGCCTATAAGTATAGGCCATACATCTGGTACTTGAGGCCAGTCAATCACCCAAGGACGTTTAGAGCCTTGAACACACCGCTGAATATCAATAGGGCAAAACCAAAAATCAGTCACAACCTCCTTGTTTCCGCCATACCTATTTTTTCTTGCCGTAGTATGTTGGAGCCGGAGTGCCTTTAGAGCCCTTCGCAATCTTGGCAACGCAACGGATATTTGATCCCCATTGTTGAGTGTGACACTTACAACTAGACTTGTGTGACAGTCTTGCAATGTGCCATTGGGTAGGGTCGCAATCGCTCTCCAACATTGATGTAACATGTGTTAGATGTGCAAGCGTAGCAAGAGTCTCTGCATCCTTGCATACGTCTATTGGTTTGTGTGTGAATCGAGTCATGACTCACGGTTGTGAGAAGTTCACTTTATCAAGTCGGTATGAGTCACCATCCGAACCAACAGGAAGGTCAAGCTTGCACTTGCTACAACCAAATACTTCTTTGCCCTCTAAGTGCGGAACATGAGTTCCAATATCCGTTGCTCCAAGAAGGACATTTAGAGCCTCCGCTATCTTTTTTGGATTGTTGCTGTGCCTAGCACCTCTTAGCTTAAGCTCTTCCTTTGATGGCCCTGACTTTGATGTTTTACCCTTCAAAAATCCTCGATAGTTGGTCATTTGTTGGAAGGCTCGAATGCAGTCATCACATGTGGCGGCAAACAAATCAAAACCACGATTACTAGATTGTTGCAAACATTTATTGTGTACAGATTGCCTTCTCTTTTTTCGAGATTTCTTTGTTTTCTAGGACTCTCTTCGCTAGGCCTTCTCTTTTTTCGAGATTTCTCTGTTTTCTAGGACTCTCTTCACTAGGCCTTCTTTCTTTTCGAGATTTCTCTGTTTTCTAGGATTCTCTTCCCTAAGCCTTCTCTCTTTTTGAGATTTCTCTTTTTTCTAGGACTTTCTTTTCTAGAATTTGTAAGAACTTTTGGACTAGATATATATATATATATATATATATATATATATATATATATATATATATATATATAATTTTTTACCAAAGATTCTTAGGCAACAAATTCTATCCCTAATCTACTACTCCATATAGATTTTTTTTTATACAATTTACAAAATATTTGGCTCAAGGCCAAGTTTGACTTTTAGAACTACCACTTATCTATTACTAAAAAGACCTATAAATGTCAAATTTGCCCTTGAATTCATGTCTAAATTGCTAAAGTATAATAGAAAGTACTAAATGAGCACCTAAGATGAAATCTTGTGCTCACAGAACCTTGCACACATCTTTCAATGTCGTCGCAGCAGAACCAAAAATCAGCTAGAATTTCTCTCTTACTTCCATAGTCTTATTTTCTTCCTCGATAGGCAGGAGCTGTTGTGTCCTTCTTCCTCTTTGCAATTTTGGCAGTGCATTTCATGTTTGAGGTCCTCTGTTGAGCTTGACATCTTGCATTTGATTTGTGGCTAATCCTTGCAATGTGCCACTTGGATGTATTGCAATCACTTTCAAAAGCAATGGTGACATGTCGGCTAGGATTAGGGTTAGGCTGTTTACCTAGTTCCTCTTAAATTAGTAAGGAAGCGATAATTGACCTTGTTCGCACACGCGGCTGAGAAAAGTTGATTTTGTCCAGTCTGTGTGAGTTTCCAACATCACCAATGGGTACGTCCAGTTTCCTCTTGGTGCTCCCAAAAATTTCTTCTCCTTCAAGATGTGGTACCCTAGTTCCCACATCCTCAACCCCGGGTAGCGTATTCAATGCTTCCGCTATTTTCTTGGGATCTCCACTTCGCCTTGCGGCTCTCAACTTGAGCTTCCTCTTGGACGGACCCAATTTGGATGCATGGCCTTTGAGGTATGCACGGTCGTTTGTCATCTGCATCCATGCTCGAATACTATCGTCGCAAGTTGCATCAAACAAATTGTTTCCTCGCTTTCCCGACATTTGCAGCCACTTATTATGAACGGTCTCCGACAAATTGTAGAAGGCAAGTCTGTCATTTCTTCTAAACTCAGTTTCTAAGAATGCATCCAAAATAAGAAATGCATTAGGATTTGCAAATCTATTATTAGAATGTGTTCACTGGAGAACATGAAATCGGCACTTCAAAACCATCAGTTGGATCCGACTGATGGTTGGCACTCCTGTCTTTTCACAACTTTACTTGTTACGGTCAGAACCAAATGATAAAAATAGGGAACAATTTTAGTTCCTTGTACTTTACAYTAAAGCGTGATTGCTTGAACATAATCCAAACATATCGGGAATTACTGAAATGAATTTTTTTTTTTTCCAAACTATGCATTGGAGAGACTATGAATTGGCACCCCAAAACCTTCAGTCGGATCCGACTGAAAGTTTAGGCATGCTTCATTGTGGTCCCTTGTTTGCAACGCTCAAACATGAGAGGAAAAAATTGAAATATTGGGGACCCTCCTATAGCTACATTTTGTTTTTGGCCATACAAAAATATGAAAGGAAAAAATTGAAATACTGGGGACCCTCCTACAGCTACATTATTTTTTTGACTGGACACAAAAAATTAAAATACTGAGGACCCTCCTATAGCTACATTTTTTTTGGACCGGACACAAACATGCCTCCGATTAGGAGCACATATAATATATATACAAACTAGGCTCTACAAAATGGAAACTTTATATACAAATTCACATGACAAATTCACTTACCATAGTCATGAATCCTCTCCACTGCAAGTATTGAAAATGCCAGAACGCCAGCCAGTGGTCCAAGTGATGAAGACCTTCTTCACATGCAGCACCGGAGGACAACCACCACGACCGAATGGCAAGGTAGCGTGTCTCAGCTTCATCGACACTCTTGGATTCTTTGTATTGCTTGCAGAGAGTGATGTATTGTTGCTGGAATGCCTCTTTGATATGCTTCTGCGTGTGCTTGTGGAGAGAATTACTCCAGTGTAGCAAGCAAGTTCTTTCACAATTGTCCATTACCTCATTGGGGGACCCACTTCCATACACGATCCAAATAGCATTCCAATTTGTCATAGCACTATTTGCCATGAACCCCTTGAAGTTCACTTATTCCACTCTGTGTCGAGCCATGACTGTGTTCAAAGATCTCCAGAACTGAACTTGGATCTCCGTGTCTTCTGATTGCGTATCACAGGTGGCAATGGTCATAACTTTTTTGTACTATGCATCGTACATGTGGCATGCCATGGTGCTCCATTCGTTCACACGCCTGACATGGTCGAATATGATCCACGCGTTCTGTAGGTTGCCTCTATTAGGGACATGATCTCTAGAAAAACCTTGTAGTTGTTTTTACTTTAGATTAATCTTAGGACATGACCTCTAGAACCTTCTACTTCCTTAGTTTAATATTAGTTCCTTTTACTTTAGATTAGAGTATATATAGGGGTTGAGGCTAAATAGTTGTTTAGTCTTGACAACACATCTTTTGGACTATCTCAGATATAAATCCTTGTATCTTTGTATCCTTGTGTCCATGACAGTTTGTCGAAACTAACCTCTGAGCCAAGATTTTGTTTTTTGGTTCTTCTTGTTTTTTAGTATGGATAGTACTCAAGTCTTTAATATGCCTAAATCCGTTGAGGCGAAGTTGGAGTCGATTCTTAATGCCATCAACTTGTTATCAGTCCAAACCACAACGATTGAAGGAGTTATAGGTAGCCTTCAAGAACATCAAACTACACCTAACCTGGAGGGAGGAGCTTGGCCTATGACTCGACAAGATCCACCACCACCACCATGGAAAGAACCTCTTGTTAGCTTGCCTGACAAATTCGATGGCACACGCTCCAAGTTCCGAGGTTTTGTGAATCAGGTCCGATTGATAATCGCCTTACAGCCGGAACGCTACCCAACAGATGAATTACGAATTGGATTAATTGGGACATTGCTCATGGGACATTGCTCATGGAACATTGCTCATGGGACAAGCTTGATCATGGTTTGCTCCCTTGTTTGAGAAAGGTTCACCTATTTTGAACAACTTTGATACTTTTTTGGAGGCCTTTGCAGAAGCTTTTGGAGAACTTGACAAGGCTCGTTGGGCAACAACGAAGATTCAATTCCTACGTCAAGGGACACGTTCTACATCGGCCTATGCCTTCGATTTTCGACAACTTGCGTGCGACATCAACTAAGATGAAGCCGCACTTATGGACCAATTCTATTGGGATTTAAAGGATACTGTGAAATATTTGTTGTTATCATTTCCTGACCCGCAAACGCTCAATGAGGCAATTAGTCAAGCAGTCAAGTGCGACAATCGACAATTTCAACGTTACCAAGATCAGAACTTATCGACTCCATCAAAAGAGCACACAATCAGGCAAATCTCGTCTTTGTCAACGAGTAGTTCAAATTCTCATTCGGAGGTTGCAAATATTCAAATCGACACTATACGCGTCAAACATCTTACTCCGGAAGAGAAGAAGCGTCAGAGGAAAGAGGGACTATGCTTGTATTGCGGCGAAGGAGGTCACAAAGTCCTCAACTGCCCGAAGAAGCCAAATCAACGTATTATCAAGACCAAAGCTGCCATAGTCCAGGAAAACAAAGATGCCCAGCCACAATAGGAACCATGCAATTGGACAATTTAGGTTCACAACATTCAGGTTCTTCTCTTTCCGCTCAATCCGCACCTTGTTTTACAATTCCTTTGTCTTTAGGTCCTCAGCAATTTAAAATCATTGCTTTGTTAGATTCAGGGGCATTTGCTTGTTTTTTAGATGAAGAATTTGTCAAGAGACATAAATTTCCTTTAATCAAAAAATCCCAGCCCGTCCGTGTAGAAGTCATAGATGGACGACCTTTGTCCTCAGGTAGTGTTACCAATGAAACAATGCCTCTAGAGATGACATTTGAAGGCCATAGTAGCCAAATTATCTTCAATGTTATTAAAACCCCATCAAACCCTGTTATTCTTGGTCTCTCCTGGTTAGAAAAATACAACCCATCTATAGACTGGAAGTTGCGAAAGATGAGTTTTCCCTCCCTTTTAGAACATGTAGACAATAACCCTATTAGAAAACCTGTCAGCAAAAGTGTTGGAAAATCACAAATAAAGAAACCCCTCTTTATTGGAGCTAGGGCGTTTTTAAGAGCATCCAAGGAGGATACACCATTTGTCATCTATGTGGCTCCAACAAGCGAAGAAAAAACCTCAACAGCTAGTAATCCGGAGCAGTATAAGGAGTTTGAAGATGTGTTTTTGAAGAAAAATGCCGACATACTATCGGAGCATTGTCCATATGATTGTGCAATTGATTTGGAAGAAGGTTCCCAACCCCCCTTTGGTCCAATCTACAACCTATCACAAACGGAGTTGGCGGAATTACGGAAGTATATTGATGAGAATCTAGCCAAGAACTTCATTTGCCACTCCAAGTCACCAACTGGAGCGCTTATTTTATTTGTGAAGAAGAAAGGTGGCTCATTACAAATGTGTGTGGATTATCGAGGTCTGAACAAGGTGACAAAGACAAATCGCTATCCATTACCCTTGGTCCCAGGACTCTTGGAACAACTTGGAAGTGCAAAGATCTTTACAAAAATTGACTTGTGCGGAGCGTACAACCTCTTACGAATCAAGGAAGGAAATGAATGGAAGACAGTTTTTCATACAAGATATGGCCATTTCGAGTACAATGTCATGCCCTTCGGCTTTATAAATGGTCTAGCAGTTTTTCAGCACATGATGAATGACATTTTTTGGGAGCACCTTGACGACTTTGTGGTCATCTATTTAGATGATATTCTGATATTTTCAAAGAATGAAGAAGATCATGAGAAGCACGTTTGTTTGTTTTTTGAAAAATTACGAGAGCAAGGACTCTACACCAAGCCAGAGAAGTGTTTATTTGACCAAACCGAGATGGAGTTTTTGGGATTCATTGCAACTACGGAAGGTTTGAAGATGGACCCAAAGAAGGTAGAAGCTATAGTGTCACGGGAAGTTTCAAAGACAGTTTGAGATGTACAATGTTTTCTTGGTTTTGCTAACTTTTATTGGATTTTCATCAAGAATTATTCATTAGTCACTACTCTGCTTACGCGCTTGACATGTAAAGACAAGCTTGATTGGGGGCCGTTAGCAAAAAAGGCTTTCCAAAATCTTAAGACGGCATTTACAACCACACCCATCTTGGTGCACCCGGATTTTAGAAAGGCATTATATTTAGAGACTGATGCCTTGGATTTTGCTTTGGGAGCTGTACTTTCACAAATGAGGAAGGACAAGAAGCTTCATATAATTGCGTTTTACTCTTGTAAGTTTTCTGCTGTCGAAATTAATTATGAAATCTATAATAACGAACTTCTCGCTATTGTGGATTCTTTTCAAGAGTGGCGTCATTTCTTTAAAAGAACTATACATCCAGTGACTGTGTATACAGATCACAAGAATTTAGAGTACTTCATGTCATCTCATGTTTTGAATTGGCGCCAAGCTCGATGGAATATGTCACTGTCCCAATTTAATTTTGTTATCACTTATCGATTGGGCAAACAACAAGGACTATTTGATGCTCTATCAAGGAGATTGTATCTTGCGCTTAAGGTTGGAGAAGTAGCATTTGATCAACAATTTAGAACTTTGTTGAAGCCAGAGCTATTTTGCCTTTGAACCACTATTATTCCACCACCAATTGATGTTGACTTCATTAATCAAGTACGTGATGCAACCAATGGAGATCTTGTGGCTCTGGAAATCAAGAGTCACCTCAGTAAAGACGAAAAATTTAAGATGGAAGGAGATTTATTATATTTTGAAAAATGTTTATTCATCCCAGAAGGTCCGACACGACTTCGAGTTCTTCAATCTCGCCATGACTTTCCAGCTGCGGATTGTTTTGGATACAACAAGACTTTGGAACTTCTCTCTAGAGATTTTTGGTGGCTCAAAATGTGGAAGGACGTGAAGAATTTTGTTACTTCTTGTGACATTTGTTCAAGGTCCAAGAATCCTCGACATCGCCTTTACGGTCTCTTACAGCCTTTACCTATTCCACGTCGGCCATGGTCTTCAGTCTCTATGGATTTTATTACAAATTTGCTATCGTCAAATTCATTTGATAGCATTTTTGTTGTGGTGGATCGGCTTACCAAGATGGCGCACTTTGTCCCTTGTAAGAAGTCGTCGTCAAGTGAAGACACGGCAAGACTATTTCTTGATAATGCGTATCGTTATCATAGTCTTCCAAATAATATCATATCTGATCAGGGACCCCAATTTGTATCAAAGTTTTGGAGATCTTTTTTTGACATATTGAGAGTAGATATCAACCTCTCTTCAGCTTTCCATCCTCAAAGTGACGGTCAAACAGAACGGGTAAATCAAGTTCTTGAGCAGTATTTACGTTGCAGTATCAACTATTAGTAAGACATACTTGGCGCTAGCGGAGTTTGCTTACAACAATATTTTTCATAGTTCAACTCAGCAAACGCCATTTTATTTCAATTATGGTTATTATCCAAAGCTTGATCTATTGAGTTCACCGAAAAAAAGTAACCCAGCAGCGGATGACTTTGCATTGCAACTATCGCAAATTCGAGAAGTTCTGAAGCTTCAACTACAAGCCGCCCAAGAATCTTACAAGACATCTGCAGACAAATTTCGCAACCAAGCACCATCTTTTCAAGTTGGAGATAAAGTATGGCTTCTTCGACGGAATATTAAGACCAAGTGGCCTTGTGACAAGTTGGACTATCAAAAATTGGGACCATTTGTTATCCAAAAACAAATCAATCCAGTGGCATTTTGTATTGAGCTACCAACTTCCATGAAGGTACATCTTGTCTTTCATGTTTTTCTTTTAGAACCTTATCGAGAGTCATCTATTCCAGGAAGAATACAACCACCACTGCCTAGTATCGTGGTTGAAAATCACGAAGAATATAATGTGGAAAAAGTACTAGACTCGCGACGAAGGTGGAACAGGTTGGAGTATTTAGTACACTGGACTGGTTATGATATCAACGAACGAACGTGGGAACCGGCTGAGAACCTTGCGAATGCGTCTGAATTGGTACATGAGTTTTATCAACTTTATCCTGATAAGCCTAGGGCTCCTCTTGGAACTCGTCGCTTGAGAGGGAGGTAATGTTAGGGACATGATCTCTAGAAAAACCTTCTAGTTGTTTTTACTTTAGATTAATCTTAGGACATGACCTCTAGAACCTTTTACTTCCTTAGTTTAATATTAGTTCCTTTTACTTTAGATTAGAGTATATATAGGGGTCGAGGCTAAATAGTTGTTTAGTCTCGACAACACATCTTTTGGAGTTTCTCAAATATAAATCCTTGTATCTTTGTGTCATTGTGTCCGTGACAGCCTCCTGATTGCATGTGGCGGACTAGCTCTACTCCACTTCCTGGCCCTTTAGAGAGCATCTAGAAAAGGTAGACATTTTTCTTTCCTTGGTTTGGAAAGATGCTGTCATGGATAAACTCAAACTTGGACTCCTTCTTCATCGTCATTATGTTGTCGATGACCCCTCCTTTGTTGTTTGAACGGAATGAGGATATCACGTTCCTAATGTTCGGACTACTAAGGTATTGGAATCTGTCCATGACTTCTTCTAGTTCCTGTCCCTTCAACATCTCTTTTTCTCCCTCTCCATTGTGAAACAAGTAGTTTGTGAGGAACTCCTTGCTTGCGGAAAGTGCAATTGTAGAATTGGTGGCTATCGGCGTTTTGGCCACCTGCTCTGCAATGAGTCCCGATATCTTTTCTTCCGAGTCTCTATACATGCCCATAGCTACAAGGTGGGCATGATTTCCAAAGTGAATCGTTGCCCTGTCATTTTTTCACTATCACTATACGCATAGTATATCCTAGCGTCGCAAACATTGAGGCACATCGGAGTACTCTTGCAAACCTTGCATACAAGAGTACAATCCTTGGGAAGACTACCTCCTACAACGAAAGGGAAGACTGTGTATCCGCTCCATTCTGTCTCATTTTTTTTGGAAGCCCTCTTAAGATAGTCACACTCTACATTTTGACAAGCAAGGTGGCCGGCCCAGTATGACTTACGGAATTTCAGGTTGTCGGGGTTGTGGATGTTCATGGTGCAAGCTTGCACCATGGATGTCCGTCGTATCTTTTGTCCATCCCGTCCAAGGTCTTGGCCGCTGAGGAAGAGGAGGAAGAGCGACATGGCGGCAGTTCAAAGATGACATGTCCATCGAATTGCATCGGCAGATACTGCACACAGTGGTGCTTCACAGCGTTGACGTCCATACTGGAAAGTTCATTCTGCGAACGCCGCACTGTTGCCAATCTCTTCAAGCACTCCAGTATGCTGACCTGGTGAATAGGATAAGGATGCAGAGGCGGACGAGATCTACGAGACTAAGTAGGGCTACTACATGAGGTATTTGGCTCCGCATGTGCAATTCATTTTTTGCTGCACTCCAAAGGAATTGTGCGCTTTTGTTTCTTAAGCGCCAAATCAGGTGACTCAGCGTTTGACTCGCTAGACAAATCTACAATAGACTCTAATTTTTCTACCTTTACCGTCGAGAGACTTGTGCTCTGAGGAAACGCGAGGCTGCCCTCAGGAGTTGCAATTGGTGAAACTGTCTGGGCGACGTAAGGCATGTCCACTATTGAATTATTGGAATGGCGACTTACAATTTCCGTTGACAGACCTAGCATAAAAAGTGGAAGTCCATAAACCCGATAGTTCCCTGGACCTAGGTACCAGCAATGGCTTTCCCCTTCTTGACATTTGACAATAGAAATGGATTGTTCAAATTCACCTGACTGAGACAGCTTTTCCTCTTCAATGTAGATGGAAGACTCCACAAATCTGAAGCGAACGTGTAAGAGGTGACTCACAACTTTAGCACATTCTCCATGGTTAGTTGGAAATACAAGGGGGACATCCTGACCATGCACTCGAATATAGGCCATCCTAGCAAAACAAGGGCAAAAGCTAAGGGAATTTCAGAGGCGCCAGTACAGAGGAAACTGTGCAGGCATCGCCATTTGCATATTCTCATATACTACCTTTCCATCCAAAAGTTAAAACTCGCGTGAGATAGAATATGAAAACGGTAGGAACTACTGTTCATTACCATAAAGAGTCTAAGAAGCCGGCCGCCATAGGACATTTTGTGTCTTGCACCTCCCGTACACACTCAATCATAACTTATAAGCTGTAGATGGATAATAGAAAATATTGGTTGCGGCGGTTATTGAAGGATGTCCGTGTCATTGATTTCCAAGATTCCCAGCTCTTCCTTGGAAAACGGAACGCTTAAATTCGGCGGATAATCTTGATTTTGGCGAAGCTTTTAATAGCACCATCATAGCGCATTAATGGGGCTGCCACTCAAAGGACTTAATGAGATTGACGGCCGTTGGAAGAAATGCATTCATGGACACCTGTTGTACATTGGTTTAGAGCTGTTTGGGCCATCTTATAAGATGCACTAGAAGAAACCCGCGTTTTAGTTGATGTGGACAAATTTTATCATACGGATTTTTATGGACATCAAAGGGGACAAATCATGTTTTTATGTCATCAAAAACATTTAATGTAATATCAATGGTGACATAAAAACACAATACATCACCTTCAATGTCCACAAAAATCCATTTGATAAAATTTGTCCACATCAACTAAAACGCAGGTTTCTTATAGTGATGGTGAGCCGCATTTGCAAGGAGACCATTTTAGTTGCGCCACCACGATGTAGTTCGAGTGGAGGGATTTAAGGTAGAATGCTACTGTTCCATGCGAGTAGAAACAACAAGTGCAAACATTGTGCTTACCGCATCGAGGAGAAGGAAAAGACATTGTAGTTTTTATTTCTCATCATTAAAGGCGTTAAAGAAGTCCAGGATGAACAAGAAGAAGGTAGTGTCAAAGACTTCATAGTCCACCCCTGGAGAGCTCAGGAAGTCCCTCCACTTTGGTGGAGGCAGTAGCGGTGGAGAAGGTGCTGTTGTTGCAAGGAATGTTGGTGCAGGCGACGAGATTTGGAAGGAGTCAAGCGATGTTCGAAGTGAAGATGAAGACAACAACGTACCCTCTATAAGTATTCGCACTAGCCCTTCAATCATTGAATTCCACTATTGAATGTTGATATTGTTGACCACGCTTATGAATTGTGTGGGGTTCTATGTTTATATTTTCAAATACTAGATTTCATAGGCGCATATCAATGTATTGTCTATGCTTAGAAAAATGCAGAAATGCTTGAATATGGAAAAGAGTGCCTTCACTGCCTTGAAGGAATGAAGAGGAATTTAAAATTTTTTTTAGCACGAGGCAGGGTCTGTTATTAACCACGCAGCAAGCAGGTAACAACCGCGAACTGCGAGGTGGCGTGGCCCCTCCCGCTAGCCTTGCATCCGCCCCACCTTGCGCACCCGCCCTGCCCTTTGCCCTCGAGGAGTGCGGGACGAGGGGTCGCGCTAGCGTGACCCCTTGCCATTGGACACGCGGCCCATTTGCCTTGTAGCCCTCTGGCGCTGTGGGTCGTGGGCTTGCAGCCAGCCCGGCACATGGCCCACCCGCAGTGCGGGTTGTGGGTTCGCAACCGGCAACCCACGCGGCCCGCCCCGCACAGCAGGTCGTGGGCCTACAGCCCGCACGGCACGCGGCCCACTCGCACTGCAGGCTGTGGGTCCGCAGCCGGCGCGGCATTCGGCCCACCCGCCATGCGGGGGTGGGCAAGTGGCCAGTGCGGCATGCGCACTTGCTTAGGGGCCATGCGGCTTACCGGTCGTTGCCATGTTACACATGCCACCACTTTTGTAGGAACTTCTAATTAAGGGACTCTCCCAATTTCCATGCAATGGTAGAATCTCTTCCATCCAACCATGCAACGCCATTGCTCATCCTATCCACATATTTGTATCCACTAATGAGTTTAAGGATGCCAAGAACTCAACTACCCATCTCTTTTCAGTTATTTTTGGTGACGTTTCTCTTCATTTGTCTCCTCATCATTCTTAGTAATGCAAAAACAGAGGGATGAGAGGTTCATGGAAATGCGGACTACGCAAAGCCGCGCCAGAGATGGAGACAAGGATGGTGAAGACAATCCAACGCCCCCACCACGCAAGATTGTTAGCTAACTAAAGGTTTAGCTTACTAATCACATTCATGCTTTGAATCCTATCAACGTTACATAAAAAACTATGAGTGATGATTGCATGATTCGAACATGAGTGGAACTTGTGCTCTTCCGAATTGTTTGCAGGTGCGGCTTGCGTGACGCGCGTGGGGGTGTGAGAGCCATGCTGCTTGTGAGGGCTACAAAAAGGCAGCCCGACGCACCACGTCGGTGGTTTCAAAATGCGCTTCAACTAGTCCAGCCTTAGGGCCGGCCCTTTCCTTTGCGGCTTGGCGTGAGCTGGGCGCATGCGATGTGACTCTCCCTTTTAGGTAGGTTGCGCATTCTTAGATTTGAAAATCTTGGGGACCCATTTTGAGGGGGTCGAGCCGAGGCCTCCTTGTCATCAATCGGATCCGACTAGGGTCTTACTGACCTCAGCTCGACCCCCTCAAAATGGGTCCTTTGGGGGGACACCCTGCCTCAGAGCTGGTCACGACAAGGGCCCGAGGGATGGCGCGTGTGACGCGTGTGGCAGTGTGAGCATCACGCTACTCGTGAGAACCGCGAGGAGGCAGCCAGACCCACCCCGTTGGTGGTTTTGAAATGCGCCTCAGTTGGTCCAGCCTTAGGGCCGGCCCTTTCCATCGCGGTTTGGCGTGAGCTGGGCGAGTGCGGTGTGACTCTCCCTTTTAGGTAGGTTGCGCATTCTGAGATTTGAAAATCTTGGGGACCCATTTTGAGGGGGTCGAGCCGAGGCCTCCTTGTCATCAGTTGGATCCGACTAAGGTCTTACTGACCCCAGCTCGACCCCCTCAAAATGGGTCCCCCGGGGGGACACCCTACCTCAGAGCCGGTCACCACAGGGGCCCGAGGGGTGGCGCGCGTGGCAGTGTGAGTGTCACGCTGCTCGTGAGGGTCACGAGGAGGCAACCAGATCCACCCCGTTGGTGGTTTCAAAATGCGCCTCAACTGGTCCAGCCTCAGAGCCGATCACGACATGGGCCCGAGGGGTGGCGCGCGTGACGCGCGTGGCGGTGTGAGCGTCACGCTGCTCGTGAGGGCTGCTAGGAGGCAGCCGGACCCACTCCGTTGGTGGTTTCAAAATGCGCCTCAGTTGGTCCAGCCTTAGAGGCCGGCCCTTTCCATCGCAGCTTGGCATGAGCTGGGCGCGTGAGGTGTGACTCTCCTTTTTAGGTAGGTTACTCATTCTGAGATTGAAATGGTGAATTCACGCATTCGGCTGTTGGTTGTAGGATTCAAATGGTCTTCGTGACCTCCCTGCTAGCCCGGACGCTGCAACTGGTTCAATCAAGGGAGTGGATGTTTTGGAGCATGTTGAGCCGAAGACACCAGGTGATCTTGATTTAAATGGGTGTTCTGATTCTGAGGAGGAGTAGGAGGACATGGTAAGATTTAATGACATTATGAGTGCCGCTAGTTGTGTTGTGGATGCCTTTAAGGACTCTGAGCTCAGTCGCAACACCAACGGGCCTGGTCACCTCATTGCTGGCTTTACCCACAGCGCAAGCGACCTCAGTTTTCACCAGAGAGCTTCGAGACGGAGTATAGTGCGGAGCCACAGACTTCCTTGTTCATTATTAGTCCTCAATCTGAGGAATTATCTATGTCTGGTGGTAGTAATAGTGTGGGGTGTTTTGGAAACCTCATCATTCTTTTGAGCTTTGATTCAGAGGTTGATGTTGAAATCCTCAAGGGTTGAATGGATTTCACGAAATTCTAGTATATCTTCATACCGTGCATGTTTGGGTTTGCCACTGATTTTACTTCTCTTTTGATACTTTTAACACATTATGTACAAGTGCCCGTGGACATACTTTTTGAAGTAAAGTGTTAGTTTCAATGGCCAAGCTTGAATTTGAAGTTCCTACATATTGCATCAATTCTATAGTTCTCCGACAGTTTGTTCATCATGTTTCTTGGTTGATCTCGCAGATGGATGTGTTGCCTGTCAATGAAACTCAAGAAGAGAGAATTCTCGAAACTTCGGAGACTGATGAAACAACTCAACCTGAAATTGGAGAGGAAGAAGAAGAAGGACATGCAATGGATGAGGATGTGGTGGATGACGAGGAGAAAGACCTTTTAGAGGACTCCGTATCCACCATCAATGAATTGAAAAAGAAACCCGAAAACTTGTTTTGACTTTGAATTCTACTCTGCAGACTTGTGGCCATGCCCATGGTGCGACCCACCCTATCATGCAACGTGCAGTTGTTGGAGAAAGAATTTGCATGCGCATATGAGGACGAGGCGTCTGTGTTCTACGTCTCCACTACAAATGAGGCGGATGAGACTTCTGTGTTCACGCAGGAGGAGATGAGCACGTGGGACCCTTTGTGGAAGTAGAAAAATGCCGCCTTCGAGGAATATGTGGAATCCCAGGATGAATTGAAGTTCATGAAGAACTTGAAGCTCTTTGTCTGCGATGGAAATCATCGACGCTTGGCTTGGGTTAATGTCATCTCGAGGATGTATTCCACGAAAGCGGAGTGGCACTATGCGGTGGAATGTATTATTCTGGACACCGAAGGGAAAATTGAGTTGGTCATGCAGGTCATGCATGACATCAACAAGTGAGTTTTGAAATCACATTGTCCTTTGACTTTGAGGCTTGAGCTCAAATTTTATCTCATTCTTTAGTTTGATAAAGACGTACTCATTGCATTCCCACTGTCACAATGTGCAGATCTACAAAAGACTCTCATGTAAAGACAATCCTGGTATATACCTTGTACCGTGTTCAAAAGTATGGCTTGCTACCGATGGACAAATTCAATGACATGCTTAGGCCCTCAGAGGGGAAGAAATGTGTCTCGCTGCCACTGAGGAAAACATGGTATTCTATGCCAGCTGAGGTCTTCACCTCGTTTGTCTTCAGGGTGAGTTCAAGACTCCGTTGATTTGTCGATTCCGTTAGGTTTTGTATGTTCAGTCACTACGTTTCCTCTACTTTGTTTTATTTCCTTACACTATAATTCTGCTTTCGAAAATACCATGAGACGACACCAGTGGATGAGAAGACTGATGAAATGGCCGCTCATGCCATGAGGGTAGGAGGCAAAAAGAAGAACATGAAGCTTTACGTGAAGATGATCAAGTTATTGATAGTGGCTAATCCCGCCCATGGTCCTGGATTCCTTGAAAAGGTCAGTTTGGTTGTTATCAAAGCATGAAGACATTATCCATGGATTATATTTTTATTTGCACACTTGATTCATTTCATTCTTGCTGGTGGAGGTGGAGAGGCATTGGAGCTCAAACGAGGTGCCGGAGATGACATTAGAGAAATTGCAAATGGTCACCACTTGCAACACCACACCCAAACACAAGGTCAAATTATTGCAATGGTGGAACTCCTCCGTTCCATCTCGTGATGCAAGGAAGTTCCCAAGCAAGCCCGTATCCAAAACACACTTGGGACCTTTCCTAAAAAAGTGTGTCTGGTTTGCCGGGGTATGTGCCTCTCCCAAGTTATTTGTTGAATTGTAGTCTTTCATTTATTCTGTTTAGCAACTCAATTTTGAGTTGCTAATGTCTCCTCTATCTGCATTTTCCATTTGATCAAACCTAATACATGCACTCACCCATTTGTTTAGATTGAGGATGCAGCAGTCGAGTATTTCAATGAGGTTGTCAGACAAGACAACATAAAAATCAACATGAACGCACTGATGAAACCAGAAACCTTACAGGAGTATGTCAAAGGATGGAGGCGGAAGATTTGGGATCACGGGTTCCATCCTCACTTGAAAAGGACAAATTACTTTAGAAAGGGGGACTCCTTCACGACCTATGAGGGGTCCAACATGGTGGTTTGTAGGATGCCATACCGGTATGTTTCTAGACCATTGCATTTGGTACGGGTTCACTATCTACGCATTACTGAATGATTAGATGTCTAATTCTCTTTAATGCTTTTAATTCTCCTTGCGTTAAATGTGAAGTGGGTGCATGACTTCAATTACGAGGAAGTCCTTGTAATGCTTGTTTCATATTTCCTACAGGTACTTCAAGTATGAGCTTGAAGGAAAAGATGCAATAGATCGAAAGGACCTCCCACCTTTTTTAGCAGCATGGCTAGATTGCAGCTCTGGAGACTGCATGTTCTCGCCAAACCAGTTGCGCACATTCACCACGGCTCATCTCAATGGAGGGGTATGGTATTTGGACTGCGCACCGGCATTCACTCATCCATCAGAGGTGCAATTACGTGCATCTTTGGATGGCATAGGTGCCATTGATTTGGAAGTGGATGAGTTTGCCGGCATGACAGACAGGCAGAGGAGGAAAGTCATTGCAAGAAAGAAAACCAATGATCAAAAGAAAGCGGCGCAATTCCAAGTCCTTTTCACCACCAAGGAAACAAAGGAGGCAAACCGGCTAGCAAAGTTGGCGGAGAAGGAGAAGGAGAAAGAAAAGGAGAAGGAAGAAAAGGCCAAGGCCAAAGGAAAGAAGAAGGCCGAGGAGGCGGACAAATTCCAGCATCCTCGACGGTGGATCAAGGCTCTGAGATGCAAGCCAGATCTGAGAGCAAAGTGAAGAAAAAGGCCACTCTCTCGCAGCTCAGAGAAGAGGTCATTACTCACGTGACACAAGCAATTGTCCTCACCGATGACGATTTGGCCAAGTCTAAGAATCTTATCCTCAACATCTCCATTGACGACCTGGTGGACAACATGGAGTCCAAAAACAAGACTTCGTACAAAGAAATCTTAGAATTCTTGAGAATGGTATGCACCGGCGTTGTCAAGTGGAAAATGAGGTTGTATGTTTCTATTCACATGATTGTAGTCTGGATTTATGAATGTCTCATTTTTCGATGTATGATACATTGGCAGGTGTCGGCAGGGAAGACTCGCATGCTTAAGGGTATGACAAAAGCTACGCCGGGGGTGGACGTCATGTTTTTCGACTGCCCTGACAATTTGCCCGTGCCTGGACTGTCTTCTTGGCCACATGAAGTGCCAGATTGGAACGAAGACGTCAGAGATGAAGCCCTACAAGCGGCGTTCAGTTTTGCTTCCAATCATCTGCAAGACCACGGTTGCATCATTGTCTTTCATTCATGGAGCACCAAAGCAAAGTCTGATATTGTTGGATTGTGTGAGACGTACGACATGGTGAAGAAGAAGGAGTCAATGGGGATGAACCGCAGGCATTTGACCTCAGCTATAGACAAAATGAAGACAGTAAGATCCATTCTACATGTCTACCTTCCACAATCACCACATCATGCACTACATTACAATATGGATTTTTGATGTACAAATGTCTTGGATGCTTGCAGACACAGAAGTTCGGAATCACCCTCATGGTGAAGGACTTAGGCGCAAAAGGGAACTCCAATTTCTCTTTCAAGCGCACTACGACAATGGTCAAGGTTGGTGTCAACATTGCACGGGACGACATGTTGATGAATTACACCCATCCAGACGACATGGCAATGAATGCCAGAAAACCTTGGCGGGGGGCTCACGAAAAAGATTCACAATTCTTTCAGATCCTCCTTGAAGCTACAAGAGTCGAAGGAAATCTAGTATGGACTGCACCGCATCCACAAGTAAATATTCAACTTCACAAATCTACATTTTTGTTATAGTCAATGATCTTAGTCACTCCACTAAAACATTTTAATTTCCTCCTCCTAGGTGCATCCATTACCGCTTGTCGGGGCACTAGCCGCCATGTCATGGCTTTGGAAGAAAACAAGGACATTTTTGATGCCATCCTCAATCCGATGAGGAAGTCTTCTTCGAACGTGGTGGCCACAGCACCTCCAGCAGTAGTTGCGGTTTCGCAAGATCCGGATGACATGCTCGTGGTGCCTCGAAAATTTGTTCGGAAGGGAAAATTCAGTAAGTAAGTTGGCACTTTTGAAATTTTTCCTTTCATTGGTGACTTCCATGTACAACACTCTTATATGAGGCCATTTTGTTTGCAGTCATCGAGGATTGATGTCAGCAGACGCAATTATGATGAAACAAAGTGTTTTTCTTAGTCCGGAGAAGCTTTTTGAGCTGCCGGTTTATGCAGAGCAAATGGCAACAGCCTTTGCGGATTTTGGTTGCTCTAAAGCAAAATGCCGTAGAGGAAATTATGCTCTAAATGTCTTAAAGTTCATAGATGGGTCTGCATCGGAAGGTAGAGAGTCTTTAGAGTCGTCACAGACTTCTGAATCTGCGACCAAGTCCACAGCTACATAGACTCACAAGATTGACATATCTCTTGACTCAACTTATTGTGTGTTGGTTTCTATTATGATTGGATTTGTTTGTTTTATGGCTACATCTCGGACATGTATTATTCAAATTTGTATTTTTCACTCTAAGAATTCCATGTTTTTTCACTACATCTTGTTGTGGCTAAATCCCCTAAACCAAAAAAGGTAGTAATACTTGAATTTACCCTAAATGAACGTTGCATTGTATGTCTTTTTCACTTTCTTACATCCACGGTCATAGGTCCTTCATACGTTTTTTTGCTCGAAAATATTTCCCAATCACAAGCTCACGGGCTTACGGGCTCACAGGCTCGCACGCTAGCAACCCTGCCCCAAAAGTTGCAGTTGTCCAAAGCGAGGGTACGAGAGAGTGCAGTTTGGAAAATTAGATTTGCAGGTGAGTCAAGTTCGTCGCGGTCGACAGGATTTGGAATTAGGGTTTAGGGTAGTGGAAGCTTGTGGGGGAGTCGGATTTGAGGTCCTAGATCTCACCCTTCCGTCCAACATTGGTGGCCTTAGACTCTCTCTCACCACCGATGGGGGATTCTGAGGAAACCTCACGAGAGTTCCAGAAATTTTTGGTTCTCCGATCTCGGACTAGTAGGTCCTGATTTTAAAAAATTTTGACTCACTGCATTGTTGCAAATCTTTCCTTCGGCACCGAGGGGACAGACTGGCTGCAACTTTGAAGGCCGATAACTTTTGCAAAAATTGTCTGAATTGGACATATGAGATGATTTTCGGCATCTACAAAAACTTTAGATGCCGAAAAACATCTCATATGTCCAATTTGGACAATTTTTGCGAAAGTTATTGGCCTCCAAAGTTTGCAGCCAATCAAGCTGATTCGCCTGATTCATCCGGGATTCTGTTCGATATGAAAACCAACTTGTCAAGAGCTAGTACTCTGAGTAATATCTTGTCTTGTAATCAATTATGTACAAATCTGTAATAGAGAATCAGAAGACCCGATGCATAAGGAGATCATTTGTAGTCGAAGCTTGTGGGTTAGGGACGGATTTGAGGTCCTAGATCTCACTCCTCAGTCCGAGATCGGTGGCCTCAGCCTTTCCCTTAGCGCCGATGGGAGATTTTGGGCCACCTTCATGGGAGTTCCAAATTTTTGCGTCCTCCGATCTCAGACTGGCAAGTTGTGATTTTAAATAAAAATTGACTCACCACAACGTTGCCAATTGTTTCCTTTGGTGCCGAGGGGATTGATTTTGTGATCCCCAAGTAGCTGTTTCCACAGCGAGGGTACAAGATACTGGAGTTTGGAAACCTAGAATTGCAAGTGAGTCAAGTTTGTTGCGGTTGACATGTTTTGAATTTAGGGTTCTTTCGCACTCGAAGCTTATGGGTGGAGTCAGATTTGAGGTTGGAGATCTTACTTTTCAGTCCAAGATTGGTGATCTCAGCCTTTTCCTCGGTGCCGATGGAAGATTCTTGGTTAGCCTAATCGGAGTTCCGGACTTGCCCATTCTCCAATTTCAGGACAGGCATGTCGTGATTTGCACAATTTTTGACTAACTCTCCCGTTCCCAATGTCTTCCCTCAACGTCGAGGGGACAGATTTCGCAATCCCGAGGTAGTTGTTACCCAATGATGAGGTCGATCGATGTATTCAGGAGGTTCAAA
This sequence comes from Pleurozium schreberi, assembly GCA_006891605.1. Taxonomy (NCBI): domain Eukaryota; kingdom Viridiplantae; phylum Streptophyta; class Bryopsida; order Hypnales; family Hylocomiaceae; genus Pleurozium; species Pleurozium schreberi. The sequence continues at coordinate 103,949 of VACF01000483.1, read as the reverse complement.
TTATTGTGCATAGAATGGTATCATGATCATGCCTAGGGTTAGTAACTCCAAACTTTATGATGATTGTTGTTTTCATTGAGTGATGTTATATGTCAAAACCAAAAAGTATGAATTCAAACATTTAGAAACCTTAATGGTTGAAGTTTTTCTGAAAGAGGACTTTCAAGGATCAAGTGCTCGGGATATTGTATCAATTTGTGAATGCTTAAAGATGATCTTGATGTCCTGCTATTTGTGTAGAAGTTTACCTCCTTGCAATTTTTGTGTGCAGATAGGCCGTAGGTGCTATTGATTCAATTCCTCCAGTGTCTTCTGCATTAGACAAAAAGGATGTTTGTGGTGATCAGCTTGCGTCAAACACAAAAGAAGATGCCATAGTAGACCAAGGGGTTGAAACTATCATTGAAGATTTTCTACGGAGAGATCAGAGAGTGAACTCTGTGAAATCAGTTTCTGAGTTGCGGATGAAACCTCATTCAATTTCACGACTCTTGATACCATTGTGTCATATGGATGCCATGCCTATGGTCAGATCTGCGTTGCAATGTCATTTGCTTAAATTGGAGAATGACTTTATCAATGGTTACAGAGATGGATCTGCTGTATTCTACGTGTTCGTTACTAACGAGCAAGGCAAAGAAGAGCAAGTCTTGGATGTAGACAAAGAGTGATGGGGGCCACTATGGAATGAAAAGAATGAAGTCTTTAATGCCTACCTGAAGGCCACACCCGGTTTGGAACATCTTGAGAGTTCTAAGTATTTGTCTGTGACGGTAACCACCGACTTCTAGCTTGGAAATCCTATATTTCCAGGAACTACAACGACAAAATCGATTGGCATGTCGTAGTGGACTCTATCATTCTTGATACGAAGGGCAAAAGTTGGTACTGCCATGCATGATATTAACAAGTACATGCATTTTTTAGCACTATTTATTTGGTTTGAAGAATAATTGACAAAATCTTTATTGCATTTTGCTAGTGTCTAATTTGTTTTTTGTACTTTTTGTCAGGTAAATTGAAAATTCCTTCGTCAAGACAAGCTTAGTGCATGCTTTATACCATGTGCGCAAGTACGGTGTTCTTCCATTGGAGAAGTTTGGAGAACATCTTAGTGCCCCTGAAATGACACAATGTAAACAGAACTTGACAAAAAGTTGGTACTTGGTGTCCATCGAAGTTTTTACCGCTTTTACTTTCCGGGTATGATAAGTTCTAAATCTTCATGCTTTTGTTCATAATGACTTTGATGGTTTAGGAAGATTGGTGAGATCGTTTTTTTCTCATACTTTGACGGGTTTGCAGTATGAGATTGTTGCAGCTTCAGACATTGCAGCACGGGTCTACAAGGAAGAAACACCTGTGGACGAGCAGTCAATGGAGGGCATTTGCAATGCAATGCAAAATGGTAGTAAGGATAAAGCATCCAAATTGATACAGAAAATGGAGAAGCTCGTAGCTGTTGCTAATCCCATTTTTGGAAACGATTGGCTACAGGAGGTACGGTCATTGACATAACAATGATGTCTCTTTTATTGTTTCTGTCCCATTCAATTGTCATACTAATATTTGCTCCTTTGTTTTAGATTGAATACCACTGGAGCTCAAATATAATTCCAGAAATGTCATTGGAGAAGTTGCAATCAATTGCAACATCTTATGCAAAGCCAAAGCATAAAGTAAAGTGGCTTCATTGGTGGAACTCATCGATTCAAACCAGAGAGGCACGGAGGTTTCCATTGAAGCCCGTTGGAAAAAATGACCTGAAGTCATTTTTGGCAAAGGCTTCTTGGTATGCTGGAGTACTTTCTCTTCATCCTGAAATTTATGGATTCAATATTGTATAGGTCTAGCATTTTCCACACAATGCATTGTCATTTTTTAGGTTTTTAAATTGTGGAATACAATTTGCTGATATTCTTTTGTTTTTTATTTTGCAGATTGAAGAGGTAGGAATGGAAATGTTTGACAACATTGTGAAGAAAGACAATTTGGCCTCAAATATGGAGTCTTCTCTTGAGCTTGACACCCTCGTTGACTACATAGAAGATTGGAGAATCCGTATTTGGGACTACGCCTTCTTTGTACATTTCCGTGGGCATGATGTTTTCAGGAAGTTAGATGACTTTAGAAAGCACAAGGGCTCTGATCAAGTGGTCACACGTGTTGTATACCAATGAGATCTTTAATGAAATCTGATGGTAGTGACCACTCTTAGTCTATGTCAACATCATCTAYTCGATTCTATTTTAGCCTACATTGCACTTTGTGGATTACATTCAATATTTTTTTTAACCCTACTCTATTATACATGTAGAATTACCATTTCATATCAGATATATTTATGCTCTAACTTTCTCCTTTCCTTTGAAGTCATTAATTGGAGATGCAATACTATTCATTGTATGATAAATTTGCATAAATGTGACTCTAAATCAAAACACTAAACCCAACATTCCCTTCTAATGTCCACAGACATAGGTCAAACATTACCTCCCCCCAAAATCTCACATGCCTTTGAAGTTCACGGTCATAGGTGCCACATCGATTTTTTACCGGAAAAATTGCAAGCACACACAATCCCTGCTCACAAGCTCACAGGCTCACAAAATAGCAACCCTGGGTTTGGGGTTTAGGGTTTTAAAAAACATAGCAAATCTCAACAACAATAGAGACTACAATGCCTCGCTAAATTTATTTTTTCCTCCAAGTGGCAATGAACAAGGATTTGGTTGACAAAGCAAAGGGGATACATGACCAAAATTTAAGCTAAGGGGATCTTAATCCAAGGCAGGAATTTAAGGATACCAAGGAATCCAAAGGCAGGATCAAATGTAAGGTTCAACTAAAATTCAAGAAAATGAAAGTTTCCTTCAACCAGAACTAGAACTACTTTCACCATATGTGCAATTCTATTTGAGACTTCATTGACAAACCATCTCGAATTTAAAAAAAAACGGGGACGGGAAACCACTGCGTCACCCAGTTTCTTTTATCAAAGACTTCCTAATTGTGGGACTTAGTTGACAAAGCATCCTGAATAACAAAAAAATGGGGACGGGAAACCACTCCCTCCCCCAATCTATTTTGTCAAAGATTTCTTAATTGTGGGACTTATTTGACAAATCATCGCAAATGAAAAAAAATGGCAGTAATTCTTGAAAATTATAAGGTCATGTTCAAACAAGTGTACTAAAATTGTTTTCTTGGAGAAAAACTCAGTAAATATTTAATTTGTAATTTGTTTGGTCCTAAACAAATTTCATTAAAGTGATCAAATAAACCAAAGATTTCATAATTTGAAATATTTGCATGAATATTTTTGGACAAATTCTATTCATTATATTCTAAGTGTGAAGTTTTGCTTCATTCATTCCAATAAGTTTTGCAAACATATTTTGGACTTTGTTTTCAATTGCAATGTCAAATCGAGCGCGAAGTAATCTTTTCCAGAAACAGAATTAAAATCTTGTGAATGCTTTTTAGCTTCAAACTTACTAAATGAAATTGAACCACTTAGTTCATAATAATGCGGTAAATATATTAAAATTATGAAGAGTTAAATTTTGCTAGGTATGGCAGCTTAGGAGAAGACAAAACACGTAAAGTTGTATTTTKTTTGCCACTACAAACATTTCCAATAATAAAAGAATGCAACAAATAATAATTGCTTACTATAATGTTTTGACCGTTGGCTCTAATAATCCTCAAATTGTTTAAAATGCATGTAGCATATTATTTCTAGCTTTTATGTAGTAATGCCTTGTACTTTACATTTTATTGGGGAGAGAATATAAAAATTGTGGGTCTAAATATTATGACACAAATTTTCAGAATCCATTTTAAAGGATATTGACAAAATATCAACCAAATTGTCCTTTATTTGGCTTCTAATTAGAATTTTAAAATATGCTAAGAGAGACCCTTCAAGTACTCAAATAGGGTAAAATGTTCTCTTGCATTGCAAAATAAAAATTACAAATTTAAATTCCCAATTTTATTTTCCAACCAAATGAGAACCTACGTTTTTGGGTGATTTGACTTTGTCATATGAAAAAGAGTATGTGTTGCACAAATCTTATTTGAAGCCCATTTCTAATTTTCAATGGAATGAATTCATTGTATGATTCTAAAGCTGCTTAGGGAAAAAAATTGTTTGTGGAAAAAAAAACATTGGCCATCTCTCTGCATATATATATATATATATATAGTTTCTTTTTTTAATTTTTAAATTTTTTTTTAATTTTTTTAATTTTTTGGGTGCAATGACAAAAACTAAAAAACTTATTTAATGCTCATTGTTTTCTATGCATATGTTGTGAAGGTTAGTACAAGATCTTACAGTTTATTGTTTCATTCTTGCCAAACATTGTTTTTTGTTTTCCTTGGATGATCGCAATAATTTTGGTTTTTTTTAGTGATTTGTGACATAAAATGGCCTTGCAAGTTGCGACTTTAGGAATTACACATCAAAACTCAATAGCTTTTATTGTTGACATTCACATAGACAATAAAGTGGCGCATGCAAACTTGCGAAGTGTATGAGGATTTTAGGATTTAGGGTTTAGAGTTTGCTTTTTTGGTTTTTAAAGTTTTTAAAAAAAAAAATGCCCTCACAAACGCTTGTACAAAACATGGCAGTTTCCCCCTCATACATGAATGCTACATTGGATGCCAACACTGTAATTAACACTATGCAGGAAGGAATCTTACATTTTCGAAATCCATTGTTTTCAAAGACAAATGTTGACTATGCGGATTCGTTGCACGAGCGGGCGGAGTTGGGCTAGAAGCAGGGGGAAGACGGGGCAAGGGTAGACAAGCGGTGTCTGCTTTCTGTCCCAAAGCGGACACCGTCAATCCGACCATCGAATTGCAAGTTCGGGGCTACTTTGTGTCGTCCAGGGCAGATCCGGTGGCGGACACAGCCTAGGTTTGGTGGATAACGGATATAAGGGCAGACGGCTTTCTTATTCGTCCTCACTTCTTCTCTCCTTCAGCGCCAAGTTGGGATGAACTACTGTTGCTTTGGCACCAATTGCTCCTACGTGGTGGAGAGTTGGGGTTCTATTTTTTTCTATCATTTGGTCACATTTTTCGTACATTGGTCGTATATTACATTTATTTTATCGGACTTCAAATTCAAATTGAATATCATGACAATCCAAGGTGGTGCGCCCGGTAAATAAAGTGACGGGAGGACTTTTACAGTTTCAAATAAAAAAAAGGGTAAAATAAAGAGAGACACCTATGGGCTGGACTTTGAGATTTTAGATAATCCTAACATCAAAGCAGAGAGAAGTTGGGAAGAAGAACAAGCGGCATATTGGCCCTTCAAAATGTGCAAGCAATATGTCAAAATGTATCATATTGACAAGCTATGGCCTTGAGATTGTCATGCGGGCCACACACAAGATTATTGTTGTAAGCTGTGGACTTGTCTCAATAAACATTTTATGCATCAATCGGAAGAGGTGTAGCAAAAACTCTTTGGCAACAAGTGGAGGAGTAAATGGTACATTAACTACAATGTGGCATGCATGGTGTACATGGAATTCATATTGGCCCGAAAGGTGAATTAGAGCACGTATCCAGTGACAAAGGACTTTGAGCTTTTGCTTGAGAGTAATAAAAAAGATATCCCAGATTTTACATTGTGGAGGCTCAACCAAATGAACCAATTGAATCCAAGAAAATATTAAAAAATACTACAATGGGTACCAGGGTTGCTAGCGTGTGAGCTTGTGAGCCCGTGAGCCTGTGAGCGGGAAATATTTTTTTGCAAAAAAACGTATGAAGGACCTATGACCGTGGATGTAAGAAAGTAAAAGGGTCATTCAATACACCATTTGTTTTTTATAAATTGAAGCTCTCCTACCTTTTTTGGTTCCTATGATTTAGCCATGATGAAATGTAGTCAAAATATATGGAAGCTATAGGGTGAAAAATGAAAATCAGAATAATACATGTTCGAGATGTAGCCATGAAATAAACAAATTCAATCAAAAAAAACCCGAATACAGAATAGTTTGAATCAAGAAATATGTCAAGATCATGACTCTAAGTTGCTGGAGACTTGGTCGCAGAATCGGAAGTCGTGGATGATTCTGAAGACTCCGTACCTTTGGATGCAGACCCATCTATAAATTGTAAGACATTTAGAGCATAATTGCCTTTACGGCGTTTTGGTTTGGAGCAACCAAAATCCGCAAAGGCCGTTGCCATTTGCTCTGCATAAACTGGCAGCTCGTAAGTCTTCTCTAGATTAGAAAAAACACTTTCTCTCTTCTTGATAGATTCTGTTGACGTCAATCCTCGATGACTGCAAACAAAATGGCCTCATGTAAGAGTGTTGAACACAAAAGAGACCATTGAAAGACAAAAGTTCAAAAGTGCCAACTTACTTACTGAATTTTCCCTTCCGTACAAATTTTCGAGGCACCACGAGCATGTCATCCGGATCTTGTGAAACCGCAACTACTGCTAGAGGTGCTGTGGCCACCACGTTCGAAGAAGACTTCCTCATTGGCTTCAAGATGGCATCAAAAATGTCCTTGTTCTCTCCCAATGCTAGGACATGACGGCCAGTGCCACGACAAGCGGTAATGGATGCACCTAGGAGGAGAAAATTAAAATGTTTCAGTGGAATGACAGGGGTCGCCAACTATAATAAAAATGTAGAACTACAAAGTTGAATATTAACCTGTGGATGCGGTGCAGTCCATAACTTGATCTCCTTCAATACTTGTAGCTTCAAGGAGGATCTGAAAGAATCGAGGATTTTTTTCGCGAGCCCCCCGCCAAGGCTTTCCAGCATTCATTGCCATGTCATCTGGATGGGTGTAATTCATCAACATGTCGTCCCGTGCAATGTCAACACCGGCCTTGACTGTTGTGGTAGTGTGCTTGAAAGAGAAATTGGAGTTCCCTTTTGCGCCTAAGTCCTTCACCATGAGAGTGATCCCGAACTTCTGCGTCTGCAAGCATCCAAGACATTTGTACATCAGAAATTCATATTCTGATGTAGTACATGATGTGGTGATTGTGGAAGGTAGACATGTAGAATGGATCTTACTGTCTTCATTTTGTCTATAGCCGAGGTCAGGTGCATGCGGTTCATCCCCATGTACTCCTTCTTCTTCACCATGTCGTACGTCTCGCATAATCCAGCAATATCGGACTTTGCTTTGGCGCTCCATGAATGAAACACAATGATGCAGCCGTGGTCTTGTAGATGACTGGAAGCAAAATTGAAAGCCGCTTGCAGGGCTTCATCTCCAACGTCTTCGTTCCAGTCTGGCACCTCATGTGGCCGAGAAGACAGTCCAGGCATGGGCAAGTTGTCAGGGCAGTCAAAAAACATGATGTCCACCCCCAGTGTAGCTTTTGTCATACCCTGAAGCATGCAAGTCTTCCTTGCCGACACCTGCCAAAGAATTATACATCCAAAAATGAGTTCCAAATCCAGATTGCAATCTTGGGAATGGAAACATAGAACCACAATTTCAACTAGTAATGCCGGTGCATACCATTCTCAAGAAGTCTTAGACTTCTTTGTACCAAATCTTCTCCTTCTACTCCATATCGTCGATGAGGTCATCAATGGAGATGTTGAGGATAAGATTGTCAGACTTTGTAAAATTGTCATCGGTGAGGATAATCGCTTGCGTCACATGAGCGATGACCTCTTTGGTGAGCTGCGACAGAGTGGCCTTTTTCTTCACTCCGCTCTCAGATTCGCCTTGCATCTCAGAGCCTTGATCCACCGTCAATGATGCTAGAATTTGTCCGCCATCCTCAACCTTCTTCTTTCCTTTGGCCTTGGCCTTTTCTTCCTTCTCCTTTTCTTTCTCCTTCTCCTTCTCCGCCAACTTTGCTAGCCGGTTTGCCTCCTTGGTTTCCTTGGCGGTGAAAAGGACTTGGAATCGAGCCGCTTTCTTTCGATCGTTGGTTTCCCTTCTTACAATGGCCTTCCTCCTCTGCCTATCCGTCATGCCGGCAAACTCATCCACTTCCAAATCAATGGCACCTATGCCATCCAAAGATGCACGTAATTCCACCTCTGATGGATGAGTGAATGCCAATGCGCAGTCCAAATACCATGCCCCTCCACTGAGATGAGCCGTGGTGAATGTACGCAGCTGGTTTGGCAAGAACATGCAGTCTCCGGAGCTGCAGTTTATCCATGCTGCCAAGAAAGGTGGGAGGTCCTTCCGATCTATTGCATCTTTTGCTTCAAGCTCATACTTGAAGTACTTGCAGGAAATATGAAACAAGCATTATGGGGACTTCTTTGTAATTGTAGTCATCCACCCACTTCGCATTCAAAGTAAAATAAATTATGAGCACTCTAGAGAATTTGACATCTACTCATTCAGTAATGCGTAGATAGAAATACAACGGTCTAGGAACATACCGGTACAGCACCCTCCGAACCACCAAGTTGGACCCCTCATAGGTCGAGAAGGAGTCCCCCTTTCTAAAGTAATTTGTTCCTTTCAGGTAAGGATGGAACCCCTGGTCCCAAACCTTCCTCCTCCATCCCTCTACGTATTCCTGTAAGGTCTCTGGCTGCAGCGGTGCATTCATATTGATTTTTATGTTGTCTTGTCTGACAACCTCTTCAAAGTATTCCACCGCTACATCTTCAATCTAAACCAAAGGGTGAGTGACAGTATTAGGTTTGAGCAAATAATTTATAGATACTGAAGGTACATTACCAATTGGAAAGTGCGATTTAGGGTAGCATGAGGGAAACACTGCAGTGCAACAAAATTAATTGGAATAGGCACACACACCGGCAAACCAGACACACTTGTTTAAGAAAGGTCCCAAGTGTGTTTCGGAGACGGGCTTGCTTGGAAACTTCCTGGCATCACGAGATGGAACAGATGAGTTCCAGCATTGCAAGAGCTTGACTTTGTGTTCAGGCATGGTGTTGCAAGTGGCGACCATTTGCAATTTTTCCAACGTCATCTTCGGCACCTCGTTTGAGCTCCAATGCCGCTCCACCTACACCACCAACAATAAATTGAATTAACTATGCAAATGAAAATATGGTCCATGGAGAATGACTTCTGCTCTTATAAACATCCGAATTTACCTCTTCAAGGAATGCAGTGCCGTGGGCGGGATTAGCCACTGTAAATAATTTGATCATCTTCACGTACAACTTCATGTTTTTTTCCTTTGCCCCTACCCTCATGGCATGAGCGGCCATTTCATCAATCTTCTCATCCACCGGTGTGGTCTCATGGTATTTTCGAACCGCCGCATCTGCCGCCAGCGCAATCTCTTGGTGCATTATTCTAGTGTCAAGTAACACAAAGATGTAGAGGAGAAGCTTTCATTGAACATAGAGAATCATAATGAACACGACAAATCAACACAGTCTGAAACTCACCCTGAAGACAAATGAAGAGAAGACCTCAGCAGGCATGGAATACCAAGTTTTCCTCAATGGCAACGATACACATCTCTTCCGCTCAGAGGGCCTTAGCATGTCGTTGAATCTGTCCATGGGTAGCAAGCCATACTTCTGAACACGGTACAAGGTATGTACCAGGTTTGTCTTCACATGTGAGTCTTCTGTGGATCTGCAAATTGTGATATTACCAATGCATTAAGTACCTAGTTATCATACTAAATCAAGATATAAAACTCGGCATCAAATATCTATATCAACGGACAATGTGATTTTTAAACTCACTTGTTGATGTCATGCATGACCTGCATGACAAGCTCAATCTTTCCTTTGGTGTCCAGAACTATACAGTCCACCCCATAGTGCCAATCCAATTTTGTGGAGTACATCCTCAAGATCACATTCATCCATGCAAGACGTCGATAATTTCCATCACATACGAAAAGCTTCAATTTCTTCATGAATTTTAGATCATCCTGGGAATCCACATATTCCTCGAAGGTAGCGTTTTTCAACTTCCACAGAGGGTCCCACTTGTCCATCTCTTCCTCTCTAAACTCAGAAGACTCACCCGCCTCATTCGTGGCAAAGACATAGAAAACAGCCACGCCATCACGATATCCGCATGCAAATTCTCTCTCCAACAATTGGACGTTGCATGATAGAGTCGGTCGCACCATTGGCATGGCCACCAATCTGCATAGTGGAATTGGAAGTCGGAACAGGTTCTCCGGCTTCATCCTCAACTCATTGATGGTGGACACGGAGTCCACCTTCTGCAGCCTACGCAGGTCGTCTTCCAATAGGTCTTTCTCTTTGTCATCAACCACATCCTTGTCCATTGCCTGGCCTTCTTCTTCTTCTCCAAATTCAAGTTGAGTTGTTTCATCAGTCCCCGGAGTTTCAAGAATTCTCTCTTCTTGAGTTTCTTTGACTGGCGACACATCCATCTGTCAAATCAACCATAAAACATGATGAACGAACTCGCGGAAAACTCTACAGATGATGCGAAGTATAGGTACATCATATTCATGTTCAGCCAATGAATTTAACACTTTACTTCAAGACGTATGTCCAAGGGACCTTGTACATAATTAGTCCAAAAAATGTCTATTGAGTGGCAACACCAAACGGTTGTGGTATGTAGAAGTATAGATGACAACAAAATCCATTCAACCCTCGAGGATCTCAACATCATCCTCTGAATCAGAGCTTAGTAGAATAATGAGGTCTCCAAAATACCCCACGCTATCACTACCATCAGACCCAGATAACTCCTCAAACTCGGGACTAGCAATAGACACAGAAGTATGTGGCTCGGAATTGTACTCAGTCTTGGAGCTCTCAGATGAAAACTAAGGTCGTTTGCACTTGTGAGTAAATCCTGCAATGAGGTGACCAACCCAGTTGGTATTCTGACTGAGGTCGGATTCCTTTAAGGCATCTGCAGCACGACTAGCGGCACTCATTATGTCTTTAAATCTTACCAGGTCCTCCTCCTCTTCATCCTCAGAGTCACTTGACACATTCAAATCAGCATCCGCCGGTGTCTTTGGCTCAGCTTGCTGTGGAACATCTAATAGGCGGGGGAGACTCATTGCTGTACCAAGGGTTGATGGAATGTCGCGAGATCTAAGAGAAGTCTGCAACCAGTAGCACGATATTAAAACTCTTTGCTAGTAGCACCAAACTTTGGATGCAAAATCACAAGCATAGCCCACCCATGCACCCGAGTTTGCATTCCCAATTTTACAGCACCCTCGATCATTTCACTTAGGCAAACACCACGCTGGTGCGGCCAAAACGAGCTCCCCTCGAGACCTCGTTGGGCTCCGTAAGAGGGCAGCATTGAGTGCTCGTGCTGCTGTTACGGCCTGGCCCGAAACGTGAAGCCTCCCGGCATGCGCTTGCAGCGTGCTCGACCTCGTGACGCCACGCGCATTCCTCTCGCGGTGAGTCTCAGCCCGCGGGGGACCCGATTTGAGGGGGTTGAGCCGACGCCCGTAGGACCCTAGTCGGATCCAACTGATCACTAGGTGGCTCCAACTCGATCCCCTCAAATAGGGTCCCCCAAGAAATCATATCCAAGGATTTGAAAAAAAATCTGGCCGGGGACTGGCGCCCATCACCTCGCCTCGAGGAGAACACCACGTTGGTGCGGCCAAAACGAGCTCATTCTTGAGACCTCGTTGGGCTCCGTGAGAAGGCAGCACTGAGTGCTCGCGCTGCTGTCACAGCCTGGCCCGAAACGTGAAGCCTCCAACCGTGCGCAGGCAGCCTATTCGACTACCTCGTGCTCCGATCCAGAATCTACAAGTGAATGCAAAAATGAGTTATTGATTTTGTACCTTGCGCTGGCTAAAAATCTTGCGCGGCTGGGATGTTGGACTGTCCTCGCCTTCCTTGTTTCCATCTCTGGCGCGGCTACAAGTTGTTCGCATTTCCGCCGCCCTCTTGTCCCTCTGTGTGTTCATGACGTCCAGATTTCAAGGTGATCGCTCAAGGAAATCATACGTCTCTCACCTTGAAGATGGATTGAAAGTACTAGGCATTGTAACCTTTAGCTCATGGTTGATAACAATGTGGTGGATAAGCCATACATTTGTCATTTCTTGGTTCGCTTTAGGAGATTCTATCTTCAAACGGTAGTTGCAAAATTTCCCAAAATAGTAGATCCTACAAAAATGGCGGCTTGCCATGCCACAGAGGAAGCTCCCCATGCAAGTACGGCGACTCCGCATGGGCATGCCACACAGGCAACAATAGAGTGGGGGACCTTAACCGTGCCACGCGGGGACCCCTGTCCATGCGGATTTGCCAAGTGGCGGACTCCAAATCAGGGTCCCTGTACGGATCCGGGTCAAGCCTTGCCGGGGTTTTGGACTTGAGCTGCGTGATTGGGCTACGGGCTCCGGCCGCAGGCTTGCGCTGCAAGCTTGCGCTGCGGGCTCGCGCTGCAAGCTCATGCACGGCCCTCAGCTTTATTCATTGCGTCGCGGCCTGCGTGGACAATTGCCCTTGTCCGCTGCTACCGTGCACTTGGTGGCACTTGCAGCAGCTTGCCATTTCCAGTCTACATTCTACAGATGCCCCAATATTGAAAAAAATTAGAGGTAGAAATACTTACTAGGGCAACATTGTCCTCGTCCTCTTGATTTCGGATTCCGCTTGACTCCTTTCCCACGTCGTGACTTGCATTTACAATCTTCGCAGCATCTCCATCGTCTCCTCCGCTACTCCCTCTACCAAAGCGCAAGGACTTCCTCAGCTCTCCAGGGGTGGACTGCAACATCTTCGAAACCACCTCCTTCTTGTTCATCCAAGATTTCTTCAACGCCTTTGATGAAGAAAAATAAATTGAAGAACGCCTTCTCCTCTTCCTCATTGGAATATGCACATGGTCAGCTCTAGGTGTTCCTACATGCATGAGACACAATCTACCAACATTAGACCTCTGTCTCCTTTCCTCCGCCAAACTCTCAAATGAGAAATTGAAAACCTGGCCTTCCTAAGAATGACTGTCTCCATTTTATAGGATGGCTCTAGCAGTTCAAAATCTTTAGTTGCATCTTGGGCATAAAAAATCCAATCCATCCAACGATTGTCAAATTAATTTACTCGTGCGAATGGCGGACCTATCAATATGCTCACATGGGACACTTTATCGTTTCGCCAATTTCAAGAAACTCCGCCGCTTTTTGCTTTTGTGACTAACGGGCCGTAGGTAATAAATCTAAACTATGACTGCGAAAGACAGCAGTCACTAAATGATAAGGCTATTATTTTAAACTACTTTTATACCTCAATCCCGTTTTGAATAATTAGGTAGAAGCCGGCGCACGACATTAACTTCCCTACGGCAGTCGGATCCAGCTTTCATTTTGATAGTACAGTGAAATAACTACCATAAGTACCTTCTTCCTCACTAGAATATTAATTCCCGGATGGAAAGGTAGTACACAAGGACATACAAAAGGGGCTCATCCCTGAGTGTCCACTGCCATGTTATCTCTGAAATTCATATATCTGTCCCTTGTTTTGAGAGGATTGCTTGTATTCGAGTGCATGGTCAAGATGTCCCCCTTGTGTTTCCCATAGACAACGGAGAGTGTGCTAAGGTCATGAGTCACTTCCTTCACGTTCGCTTCAGATTTGTGGAGTCCTCCATCTACATTGAAGAGGAGAAGGTGTCTGAGTCCGGTGAATTAGAGCAGTCCATTGTTGTTGTCAAATGTCAGGAAAGAGAAGGCCATTGCTGATACCTAGGCCCTGGGAACTATCGGGCTTATGGGCTTCCACTTTCAATGCTAGGACTGTCAACAGAAATCCTAAGTTGCCATTTGGATAATTCAACAGTGGACATGCCTTACGTCACCAGGACATTTTCACCAAGTGAAACTCCTGAAAGCAGCCTTGTATTTCCTTAGAGCACAGTTCTCCCGAAGGTGAAGAGAGAAGAATTAGAGACTATTGTAGAATTGTCTAGCGAGTCAAACGCTGAGTCACCTGATTTGGCGCTTGGAAAACAAAAGCGCACAATTCCTTTGGAGTGCAACCAAAATGGATTTGGCCACTCGGAGCCAAACACCTCATGTAGTAGTCCTACTAAGTCTCTTAGATCTCGTCCACCTCTACATCCTTCTCCATATTCTCCTATTCACTCAGTCAGCATAATGGAGTGCTTGAAGAGATTGGCAACAATGAGGCGCTCTCAAAATGAACTATCCACAATCATTGGATCTCAATGCTGTGAAGCACCACCGCGTGCAGTACCTGCTGACGCAATTCAACGCTGATGTCATCTTCGAACTGCCACCATGTCGCTCCTCCTCCTCTTCCTCAGCGGCCAAGACCTTGGACGGGATGGACAAAAGATACGACGGACATCCATGGTGCAAGCTTGTCACCACGAACATCCACAACCTCGACAACCTGAAATTCCGTAAGTCATACTGGGCCGGCCACCTTGCTTGTCAAAATGTAGAGTGTGACTATCTTAAGAGGGCTTCCAAAAAAAATGAGACAGAATGGAGCGGATACATAGTCTTCCCTTTCGTTGTAGGAGGTAGTCCACCCAAGGATTGTACTCTAGCATGCAAGGTTTGTGACGCTAGGATATACTATGTGTATAGCGATAGTGAGAAAATGACTAGGACTGCAATTCACTTTGGAGATCATACCCACCCTGTAGCTATGGGCATGTATAGAGACTCGGCAGAAAAAATATCGGGACTCATTGCAGAGCAGGTGGCCAAAACGCCAATGGCCACCAATTCTGCAATTGCACTTTCCGCAAGCAAGGAGATCCTCACGAACTACCTATTTCACAATGGAAAGGGAGAAAAAGAGATGTTGAAGGGACAGGAACTAGAAGAAGTCATGGACAGATTCCAATACCTTAGTAGTCCGAACATTAGGAACGTGATATCTTCATTCCGTTTGAACAACAAGGGAGGGGTCATCGACAACATAATAAACAATCAAGAAGGAGTCCAAGTTCGAGTTTATCCATGACACCGTCTTTCCAGGACAGGGAAAGGAAAAGGTCTACCTTTTCAAGATGCTCTCTGATGGGCCAGGAAGTGGAGTGGACCTAGTCCGCCGCATACAATTAGGAGGCAACCTACAAAACGCGTGGATCATATTCGATCACGTCAGGCGTGTTCACGAATGGAGCACCATGGCTTGCCACGTGTATGATGCCTAGTACAAAAAAGTCATGACCATTGCTACCTGTGATATGCAATTGGAATACACGGAGATCCAAGTTCAGTTCTGGAGATCTTTGAACACAGTCATGGCTCGACACGGAGTGGAATAAGTGAACTTCAAGGGGTTCATGGCAGATAGTACTATGGCAAATTGGAATGCTGTTCAGATCGTGTATGGAAGTGGGTCCCCCAATGAGGTAATGGACAATCGTGAAAGAACTTGCTTGCTCCATTGGAGTAATTCTCTCCACAAGCACACGCAGAAGCATATCAAAGAGGCATTCCAGCAACAATACATCACTCTCTGCAAGCAATACAAGGAATCCAAGACGGTCGATGAAGCTGAGACACGGTACCTAGCCATTCGATTGTGGTGGTTGTCCTCCGGTGCTGCATGCGAAGAAGGTCTTCATCACTTGGACCACTAGCTGGCGTTCTGGCATTTTCGATACTTGCAGTGGGGAGGATTCATGACTATGGTAAGTGAATTTGTCATGTGAATTTGTATATAAAGTTTCCATTTTGTAGAGCCTAGTTTGTATATATATTATATGTGCTGCTAATTATGGTTTTGAAGTGCCGATTTCATGGTCTCCAGTGAACACATTTTAATAATGGAATGTGTTATCCTAACGCATTTCCTGTTTTGGATGCATTCTTAGAAACTGAGTTTAGAAGAAATGACGGACTTGCCCTTTTGCAATTTGTTGGAGACCGTTCATAATAAGTGGCTGCAAATGTCGGAAAAGAGAGGAAACAACTTGTTTGATGCGACTTGCAACGATAGTATTCGAGCATGGATGCAGATGACAAACTACCGTGCATACCTTAGAGGCCATGCATCCGGATCGTGTCTGTCCAAGGGGGAGATGAAGTTGAGAGCCGCGAGACGAAGCGGAGATCCCAAGAAAATTGCGGAGGCATTGAACACGCTGCCCGAGGCTGAGGATGTGGGAACTAGGGTACCACATCTTGAAGGAGAAGAAATTTTTGGGAGCACCAAGAGGAAACTGGACATACCCATTGGTGATGTTGGAGACTCATACAGACCGGACAAAATCAACTTTTCTCAGCCGCGTGTGCAAACAAGATCAACTACCGCTTGCTTACTAACTTCAGACAAACAAGGTAAACAGCCCGACCCTATTCCTATCCGACATGTGACCATTGCTTTTGAAAGTGACTGCGACACATCCAAGTGGCACATTGCGAGGATTAACCACAAGTCAAATGCAAGATGTCAAGCTCAATAGAGGACCTCGAACATCAAATGCACTACCAAAATTGCAAAGGGGAAGAAGGGCACAGCAGCTCCCACCTATCAAGGGAGAAAAGAAAACTATGGAAGTAAGAAAGAAGTTCTAGCTAATTTTTGGTTCTGCTGCGACGACATTGAAAGATGTGTCAAAGGTTCAAAGCGGAAGTGGGTCATTGAYTAGCCAGAGGTGCCAGAGATTTGGCCCGTCTTGAGTGGGACAAACCTCAATCAAGAAGAGATGTTGTTGTTGCAGCATGCAGGTTTCAGACTCCAAGAACAGCCTACACTGTCACCACGAAGAGTC
Source organism: Pleurozium schreberi (assembly GCA_006891605.1). NCBI lineage: Eukaryota > Viridiplantae > Streptophyta > Bryopsida > Hypnales > Hylocomiaceae > Pleurozium > Pleurozium schreberi. The sequence goes on along the minus strand of VACF01000483.1, from coordinate 87,252 downwards.
TTCACCATGTCCAACATTTTCAAGACCATCTTGTTTGATGAACCACCACCAAAGAACCCGGATGCATATCCATCGGTTAGGAACAATAGGCCGATACGGAGGATTGCAAATGCACCAACTATAGAGCAATGCAATAAGTGGGAGAGTGCCCGCAATGTTATGGGGAAAATTGTACGAGTGACCTTGATCCCGTTTCCACGCCTTGGTGCAATCATGGAGCTAGAGATAGGGGCAGACACAAATAAGAATGTCTACCGAGTTACAGTGGATTTGTTCCCCACATGCACATGCCCAGATTTTGTCAATATGGCTGTATCAGCTATAGGAGGTCGGTAGCAATACGTGAATTGCAAGCACTTTTACTATTTGTACAGGTACTTCTGCAAGATGGATGTCATAAATGACAAATTCATTCATGCACCAAGTTATAGCTTCAATGAATTGAAGCTACTACTAGTTCAAGTCAAAATCATCATAGTTCCACAATAGGCATTGCCCTATTTTCAAATGTACTTTCCCTATAATGTATTCATTTTTATATGTTACAATTGAAATAATTTGTTGCATGTTGTTTTCATGTGATTTTCATTTTTATTTCCATTCTATTTTTTATTTCCTCCCATTTCTCTTCAATGCTCCCCATTTTTTTTCACACCCTTCTTCTTGATTCGAGTCATCCCTGATTTTACATTGACTTCATTTCCTTGTAGAACCCAAGCGGGCATTTATAATTTGTTTTCTTACAATTACTACAATTTTTTCAATATATCAACATTTTCCAAACCCTAAACCGTACACCCACTCCTTAGTCGCCCTATCCTTGAAGCCTTCTCCTCACTCTACGCATGCCCTCTTATAGTACCACATGTTGGACATTCCAAACGTTGCGGTTCATTTCCTAACTAGGTTTCTCCATATTTGATGTAGAGAAAGAAAAATGAGAATATTGTTGAGCGAAAATGACATGAGTTCAATATAGTTGAAGCATTTGACTTGCCTTTTATCGTAGGAGATACCCTAAACCCTAAACCGTGGCACACACATGTAGAAACCAAAATGCATAGTGAGGATATAAATTCATAATAACAAAGTATCAAATTTTTGGTCATCCACGGTTATAGGAGACACGGTCATGGGTCTCTGAACGTAGTATGAATAGTACATTTTTGTCTTTTTTTTTTAAAAAGTTTGGAAAACTAGTTTTGAAGCAAAAAAACTGAATTTTTTTGTTTCGGAGGCTCACAACTCACAGGCTCTACGCTCCAAGCTTATATGCTAGCGTCATTGCAATGCGTACAACAAAGGGCAAAGAGGTCATTGACAATGCAATAGAGCTCAAGTCTATTGAGCCCTTAACAAAAGTGAATAATGCCTTGTTGCCAAGTGGAGAGAAAGAAATTTTTTTCACTCCTGCAATGCTTTTTATATCCACACCAATTACAACAAACATATCTGGCCCTAGTACGGCTTCAGAGCATAGAACTTTATAGCGGAAAGAAGGTCACATTCTTTGTTACGAAAAGAGGTCAACAAGGACAAACTAGCAAGGGCCAATGCTACAATTAATAATCTCATTGACAACAATGTTCTAGACAGCCTGTTGTATGTATCATGTACTCAGTACCTTCCAGCAACGTAAAGTCCAATATTGAATGCAGCGGTTGAGCTTTCTTTGCCATCACCGGACAAAAGAAGCCCCATTGACATGGTTGCTTCTGAGCCCACAAATGATGCAAAAATTGAGAACAAGCATCCGCATTTGCCAAGACTAAGCACATCGCAAATCAAGATTCTTCATGCCATGCCAAATGCACAGGAACTACAGAACTTGCTGAAGTGTTTTAATGGTTTCCAATCGTTTAAAAAACAACGAAGAGCATCTGAAATTGTGAAGGAGCCCGCTAGCTCTTCTTTTACCCAGCATGCAATTAGGATGGGTGAATTTGTGAATTCCGCTGCCCAATTGACATGTTCAACTTGATTTGTAGCTGAAATGGCTCCACATGTTGTGGAAATGGCAGAGCAATTTTCCAAAATGTCACCCCAGCTACTCACTTCTGCCATGGCCTTCTTAAAATTCACCACTTCCCTTGAACCACTTCTGCAAGAGCAGTTGACATACTTTGAAAAAGTGGTGACTTACAATAAAGATAATCAAAAGGTGTCCGAATGAGGACAAAGACATGTGTGATTCAGATGAGGTTGAGGACAAAAACAGATGGCAAGTGGCAGTAGGTAACGTCAACCGTAACTTTGTAGCAATCTTTGAGGATGTATTTGTACAAACAATATACAATCTCACAACGCTAAAGGAGAAATTGGAAGAGGCAACCCAAAGAAATGCTGTTGTTGAAGCCGAATTAAAAAGATTGAAGAAAGTACGGGACATAGATGAATGTAAGGTCGAGGGTGGGTTGCAAACTTGGAGGCTAACATGGATACAAATGCTCCAAGATAAACCCTCCGTAGTATTCCAAGCAATGAAGGCGCTTCGCAAATTTGCAATGAAGTCTGATGAAAAATTCAATGTCGTTGAGTTTTTATTGAAGAGATTGAGATGTGTGTTTGATGCAAATTCATCAGAGTCACCTTCAATTACTTATTGGGGAGACATGGATGCCATTTTTGATTGGTTGAACTACATCCAAAAATAAAAGCATGTCTACATTACTTGGGCGTTGGAAGCAAAGGAAGGTTGGGTACCATATAATAGGCTTTCAGCACTCATAAGAGATAAGTATAACATAATATTGCATGCGTGTGATCCAGTGCCAGAAATATTGACGGGTCATTATTCTTTTTGCCAAGGCCATTTTGGTCCTAAAAGAGCCTTAAGTTTGGACCAATGTTGCCACACTTTTCATGTCACGTGCATGGCCAAGTACTTAGTCACTTGTTCTAGTTGTGCCAAGTCTTGTTCTTCTTTGAGCTCTAGGTTGTACAAAATTCTTGGGATCACAGATAGCATGCCCTCTGGCCATGAATACAATTGGTGGACCCTTCTACTTGACCAAGGTCCCTACAAATTTCAAAATTACTTGCATTGGGGGAAACTTCTACGATGGGATCTAGTTTTTCAAATGCATGATATGTACAACAAGTTTCAACAAGAGAAGGATCCTTTCATGTGGATGACCCAGAACACAGAGGTGGAGTTGCGGGTCCGGGACATTGGAACTGACAAGGATCAAGAATTGTTTGTCGTAGCATAGGGGGGACATTGGAGCGTGCAACACAAAAATTCTTCCGAATTCCCGAGACGGCCGTGGAGAAAAGGCCGGATGGCAAGTAGGTGGAGATAGAGCATGCTCCAAATTTCATTGATTTGTATGGAGCATACAATCATACTTTAATTGGCATGGCCCTTTTTTTGTCGAAGTTGGAGGAAACATCAAAAATTCGTGCTCTTGTAGAAATAGATGGGCTCACAAACATAGGACATGCATTTGTGGACGTTGCAAGTGCATTTGATAAAATGATGGACGTCATCACAACTCAATGGAGGTCATTTCTTTTGGAGGGAGACCGACCTCATTGGGTGCATGCTACGGATGATGACAAAGGGGTTAATGCAATGGTGATTCAAGTAGATATGGAATTGAGACTTTAAAGACACATGAAGTGGATTTGACTCCAAAACAAAAACAAAAGCAGAAGATTGACGACAGAACGACTACTTTCCAAAAACCAAACGACAATTTTACATGGTTGACAGAGCAACTAGATTCGGAGGACACGTAGTTGAAGAGAGCCCGGAGTTCAGAACACGCCAAAGTACTGCAAGACTCATGGCAAAAAAGGGGCCCTCTCATGTTTTTAAAGAAGGTAGTGTTGATGAGAATTAGCAAAGGTGTACCTTCTTTTTGTTGCGATAAAATCATGTGGAGAGTAATTACATTCTTGGGGTTCATAATTGTCTTTAAAATGTATCTTGACTTTCTGCATAATATATATGAACTTATATTACCATGCATATAAGCATGTTGATGTGCGGGTCTTAAATATACATTCAATTCATCTTGTTAAAGGAAGACGGTATCTTTGACAAACAATTTTTTGTTGGTAGTCCATATTATTTATGAACGTAACGTAAATGATACATGGATTGCCAAAACCACAAAGAAAAGTAATTGGCATTAGAAATGTCGAAGGCCATATTAGGTGAACTGATTTAGTTAGGATAGGATAGCAATTAGATAGGTGTAGATTTAAAAAAAATTTATGTTTTACTCGGAAAAAAAAGTGGAAACGTTTACGGAAGAAGTTAACTACTTTCCGGAAATAGTTAGGGTCTTACGGAAATTCCGCAATCACGGATCCAATCCGGGTCCGAAAATCCGGACAAAATTGGATTTCACAGACCTATGACATATAGGCTCGACCTACGGATCTAGGTCACCGTTACGGGTAAATGGCTCATTTCAAGACCGTTGCCAGAGTGAAGGGTACTTAAACAATTCACTATTTCCTTCATTTCTCTTTTTCTCTGCAAAATTTTCCTGTGCTCATGTAGTTGAGAGAAAGAGTGGTGAGTTAGTGACTGCAACAATAGAGTTGGTGAATCCGCACGGATCCGGCTCATACTGTTAGGGTTTCCATGGCAAGAAATAGTCACCGGAGCAATCCGGTTGCAACCCGAATGGTCTCGCCAACCTATTCGGAGGACGACAACGACCGAAAGCAGCTAGAGGAGGATCTGGCCAAAATGAGATGTGCCGGATTGATCCGGCGGCCGTGGATTTTGAAGAAGAAGGAGATGATTCAGGAGTTGGTTTCCGGGGCTCCGAATCAGTATGAGAGAACCGTCAGGGCTAGACGGGAGACCTAGACGGAGGAAACATGGGTGGATGTTTACAGGTTTCCAAAACAGGGACTCGGACTTGCTTTCCAAGCGGATAAGTATTCCATAGGGAAGTTCGTCAATCCGGCCCATGCAAAGGAGGGATTCGCCATCGCAGATTGTGCAGTTATAAAGCACAGGAGAGAACTGGAATTTGTCATTCCAATCCTCTATCTAGATAAGCCGATACGAGTTACAGTTATGGTGGCAAACACGATTTTTGGAGCGATAGAGGGAAAAGTAGTACACTGGTGGAAAGTAATTTCCAACGTCGGCAGCAAGTTGTCGGATCATGTAGGGAAGGCTAAGCAAAGCCTAATCAACGCTTACCTTTTCCATATGTATCATTAACATGAGGTGGTGAAGCCGGGTGAGGTGGTGGAGTACGATACCAGATGTAAAATCCTCAAGTACAGGCTCCAAACTGACTACAAGCTGGAGTAGCACAGATTGGACGAGGAGGAGATCAAACGGGCGGAACCCCTTAATAACAAGAGGGAGAAGCGGAAGTGGAAGTCGACTGATCCAACTTCCCGGAAGCCCCTTACAGAGAGCAGTCTGAAAGAGCTCCCAAAAAATACCACACCTGCAATCCGTCCGGACAAGTCTGTGAGTCCGGAATCCAGTGGGTGGAGCAAGCAAAGTAGTACATCAACACGTACGCTGGCATACTACTCAAAGCAACAGAGGAGTTGGGTTGTGAGCTAGGTGAGTTAATTCAGGCCATCCGCAAGAGACCTACTTCGGAAACTTTCTGGGTACGGGAGGAAGAGATTCAAAGTGTCTAGAAGGAGGGAGAAGACATCCAAAACCGGGTCAATTGGATGGAAGGAGAGCTGGCGGCATCCAAAAAAAAAGAGAAGGAAGCGCTGCACCTAGTGAAGGGATTGTCCCGACTGGTGGCAGAACCGGCGGACACCATTAATCGAGTTGCAATATTTGGCTCCCGAATTGTTAAGGAGGCCCCAGTCACCGGATCCAAGGTGGTGACCATCTTGGTCGACTTCTCTTCCCGGATGGAACTTACCTTGACAAAAATGCAGCAGCTATTGGAACAGATGGATCCCAATAGGCCGTTGGACTTTTCTGATTTTCTACAGGTTCCGGATGTTCACACCACACCCGGAACAAAAGCCGTGGAGAAGCAGACTCCATAGAGGAAGACAAAGGGCAAGAAGCCAGAAGGGTTGAGAGTACTTTTGTCCCACATGGTGGAGACGGCGAAAGAAGGCACATGTAGTTAGGTAAGCACGAGAGAGAGTGCTGAGCCAGACTAGAAACAAAAGGGAAAGACGCTTCCGGCCTCATCCGGAGGTACCCTTCCGATAAAAAAACTTGGCTAGCAACTCGGAACCAAGTGGCACATTTAAGGAGCCGGCCCGCCTCACTAAGTCAAGTCTTCTTACTGGGTTGGTGACGGTGAATCCGGCAAAGGATCACCCGGAGCAGTTCGACTACATGAAGGATTGCAGGAAAATTGCCCGGACCGGGAGGAGCAGAAACTGCCAGTCCAGATTGAACCCTCAAATGATGAAGAGGAGGAAGAGGATGACACCCAGATCATCAACAAGTCGAAAAAGGACGAGTTTGAGAGCAACAATGATACGGATGACGACTCACCTCTACCCATAAACCAGAAGATTCTAACCCGGGCGGCGGCAAAAAAAACACCAGTTTCAACCCCGGAAACGTCTCCGGTAAAGGGCGCAATCAAGGTTCAAGCAAGTTATACTAGGAGCGCTTTGAAGAAGACAAAGAAAGGGTAGCAGATGGTTAGTTTTAGTTTTCCAATTAGATTTGGATTTTGTTTTAGATTTGGAACGGGTTTTGGAGCTTGAGCTCGGATCCAGATTCTTATTTTTAGGCTGTGAGTTTGATCTTTCGAGGATCTCAACGGGTCATTTGATTGGCCGCCTGGGTTTCCGGGTGGCTGATTTTCTATTTTTGATTTTGGTTTTTAAGGTTGGTCAAGGTGTTGCCCTCCCATTCCATCCAAGCATTTTTCAAGTATCTAGTGGGTACTTCCATCAATTAAAATCTAAAGCCATCAGTGTGTACACTTGTCGGAGTCCGTATTAGGCGAACGCATCTGGATAGGATAGATTTGTGTTGAGATAGGCTAGATTTTTCAAAATTTTAGGTTATAACCAAAAAATGGAAACGAAAACGTTTACGAAAGAAGTTAACCACGTTCCAGAGGCACTTAGGAATTACGGAACTTCCATAATTATAGATCCAGTCCGAGTCCGGAAATCCGGAGAAAGACAGATTTCACAGTCCTACGATCTATAGGTCTGATTTATGGAACTAGGTCACCATTACGGATTAATGGCTCGTTTTAAGACCATTGCCGGAGTGACGGGTACTTAAGCGGCCCACTGTTTCCGTCATTTCTCTCTTTCTCCGCGGACTTTTTCCTGCGCTCGTGATAGTTGAGAGAAAGAGTGGTGAGATAGCGATTGCAACAGTGGGGTTGGAGAATCCGCATGGATCCAGCTCACTTTGTTAGGTTATTTTTCATGGCAAAAAGTAGCCAATGGAGGATTCCGGCTACAGCTTGTATGGTGTCACCGACGTATTTAAAGAATAACAACGAGCGGAAGCTACTAGACAAGGACTTGGCAAGGATGGGCTGCGCCGGATTGATCCGAGAGCTGTGGAATTTAAAAAATGAGGAGATGATCTAGGAGCTCGTCTCCGGAGCTCCGAAGCAGTACGAGCGGACCGTCTAGACTAGGAAGGAAACTTGGACGGAAGAAGCGTGGGCGGATGTTTACGGATTTCCAAAGCAAGGAGCCGGACTAGCCTCCCGGACGGATAAGTACTCCATCGGGAAGTTTGCCAATCCGATCCATTCAAAGGAAGGTTTTGCCATTGCGGACTATGCAACCATGAGACACAAAAGGGTCCTGGAATTTTCAATTCCGATCCTCTATCCGGATAAGCCGACCCAAGTTACGATTACAGTGGCGAACACCATCTTCAGGGCCATGGAAGGGAGAGTAGTTCACTAGGAGAGAGTGATCTTTGGGGTTGTTAGTAAGCTGGCGGATCATGTTGGCAAGGCTAAGCAAAGTCCAATCAGTGCTTACTTCTTCCACATGTATCACCATCATGAGGTGCTGAAGCCGGAAGAGGTGTTGGAGTATGATACCGCAAACTATATCCTCAAGTATGGGCTGCAGACGGAATACAAGAAGGACCAGCACGGATCAGACGAGGAGAAGATCGAACGGACTGAAACACTAAAGGACAAAAGGGAGAAGAAAAAGCGGAAGTCCATCGATCAGGGATCCCGAAAGACTCTGACGGAGAGCAGTCCGGAAGAGGTTCCACAAAGAAACCCAGTCTCGACCCGGTTGGACCAGTTTTGTGAGACCGGAACTCAATGGGTGGAGAAGGCCAACAATTATATTAAAGCATATTTGGGTATACTCAATGAGGCAACAAATGAATTGGGATGCAACCCTAGCGAGTTGATGCAGGCCATATGGAACAAACCATCTCCAAAACTTTTACAAGCGTAAGATCAAGAAATTGAGCAGATCCGGAAGGAGGCAGAAGAGATTCAAAACCGGGTCAACTGGTTGGAAGGGGAGTTGTCAGCGTCTAAGAAGAAAGAAAAGGAGGCGATGCACTTGGTGAAAGGATTGAACCGGTTGGTGGCGAACCAACGGATACCATTAACCAGGCTACGTTCTTCAGCTGTCGGCTCCCCAACGAAGCCCCAGTGACCGGATCCAAGGTCATTACCATCTTGGTCAACTTCTCTTCTAAGATGGAGCTTACCCTGACGAAAATGCGGTAGCTGCTGGATCGAATGGATCCCAACAGGCCGTTGGATTTTTCCGAGTTTTCGGAAGTTCCGGAAGTTCATGCTATATTTGGAATGATTTTGGAGAGGTAGACCCCACAAAGGAAGATGCAAGGCAAGGAGTCGCAAGGATTGATAGATCTGTTGTCCCATGTGGTGGAGGAAGCAAGGGAGAGTACGTCTGGTCAGGTGAGCACAAGAGAGAGTGTCAAGTCGGGTCGAAAACCAAAGGAAAAGTCTATGTAGACTTTATCCGGAAATAGCATCTCGACCCAACCTCCAGGTGGAAGTCCGGACCAGAGAGGCAAGTTTAAGGAACCGGCCGAGCCAACCAAGTCGGATCTCCTTAAACGCCTAGGGGAGCTGAATCCAGCGAAGAATCATCCGGAAGACTTTGAGATCCTGGGGGATTCACCGGAACGGGAGGAGCCAAAACGTCCAGAGCGGATTGAGCCTTCGGACGATGAGAAGGAAGATGATGATGATACCAAGATCCTTAGCAAGTCAAAGGAGGATGAGTTCAAGAGTGGCAACGACACGGATGTGGACGACTCTCTGCCACCCGTGAATCAGAAGATTTAGACCCAGGCGGCAACAAGGACAACTCTAGGGTCGACACAGAAAACAAGTCCAGTTAAGAGTTCAGTCAGGGCTCCACCTAGCTACATCGTGAGTGCATCGAAGAAGACAAAGAAGGGTTAGTTAGTGATTAGTTTTAGTGTCCGGTTGGTTCTGGATTGTGTTTTGGAAACGGAACGGGTTTTCAAGCTTGGGCACGGAATCGGGTTTTTATTTTTAGGCTTTGAATTTGATCTTACATGAATCTCAGTGGGTCATTTCATTGGCTACCTGGGTTTCTGGGTGGCTGGTTTTCTATTTTGGTTTTTGGTTTTTAATGGGTGGGCAGCTTGTTGCCCTCCCATTCCATCTTAGTATTTTGATTATCCATTTGTATTTCCCTCGATGCTAATCTGAAACCATTAGTGTAAGTACTGGTTTTACTTTCAATTGTGAGAGTGTTTTGACTTGTATGATTCGCTTGAGTATGGACGGATGAGACGGAAGTGAGAAGAGGGGGAATCTGGAATTGGAGAACTTGGGTCTATGTATGTGAGAACGTTCTCAATGAGGTTCATTGTTGTGAGGGAGTTCTTGAACGTAGTGCCTTCTAACTACCAGAACGGTAATCCAGTGGATAGGTGGTGAGAGTGCAATTCCGAAACCTAGACGGTTTCGTATGGAGATTAGCGACCACCAGCACAACCTCCCCCACATCGGAAGGTTTGCCTGTCCCTGAAACAGACTAAACTTCTAGAGAGCAATTCTGAGGCAGGTTCTAAGTGTTTCTCATTTTGTCGTTGTAGTGAGGAAAGCTGGAAACGACTTTGAGTGACCTGCTACCCGGATAAGCCATCTGGATAGTTGTGAGAGTAGTTCTAGATTGAGTTACTGCTGCATACTATCTTGTGGATGTTGGTGTATTCTAGGAAGGGGAGAGTGTAAGAAAGATAAGTGGTTGGTCCCTGCTCCTTGAAACAACCAAAGGCAACCCTCTGATGGTAAAATAGAAGTAATACAAACTGAAGTGTAAAAAAAGACGTAACCATAAACCAGAAAGATTTGAATCCGAAATTTAATCCGGAAAGCCATAAAATCTAGAATAGAGAGGAAAGAGTGAGAAATTGACAAAAAGCATTGAAACCGGATAAACGAAACTTACAATGACATACCAGAGTCTTCCGGGACAATATTGCATGTCAACTTACAACATTCAGTGCTGTAAGGATACTTACGCCTAGATTACGCAAACGACAACACTGGTTTTACCATCAATTGTAAGAGTGTTTGACTTGTATATTTCACTTGAGTACGGATGGATGAGACGGAAGTGAGAAGAGGGGAAATCTGGAACTAAAGAATCTAAGTCAGTCTATGTGTAAACATTCGTATTGAGGTGCAAAGTTGTGAAAGAGGTCTTGCACATGGTGCCTTTAAATTAACGGAACGGCAATCCAGTGGATAAATGGCAAGGGTGCAATTCCGTAATCTAGTCAATTATGTGTGGAGATCAGCGACCGGTAGTGGAATCCCCACACATCGGAAGGTCTGCCAACCACCGGAATGGTCTAAGCTTCTAGAGCTCAACAATCTCAAGATGGATCCCAGGTGTCTCTTGTCCTGTCGTTGTAGTGAGGAAAGTTGGAAACGGCTCTGAATGACTTGGTATCCGGATAGGCCATATGGATAGTTGTGAGAGTATTTCCGAACCGACTTACTGCTGCATATCATTCCGTGGGTGTTTGTATACTTTAGAGAGGAGAGAGTGTGAAGAAAGCAAGTGGTTAGTCCCTACCCCTGTAAACAATCAAAGGCAACCCTCTGATGGTAAAATAGAGGTATTACAAACTGATTTGTTGAATAAAGACATAATCGGAAACYRGAAATAGACTGATCCRGATTCCAATCYAGATAGACGTAAGATTCYGGAAAAGARTGGAAAGAGTGAATAATTGATGAGGCAGAGTAATTTTGAATAATTTAAGCTTATAACAAAATACTAGGATCTCTTGGGACAATATTCCGTGTCAACTTATAGTATTCAGTGCTGAGAGGATACTTACGCCTAGATTACGCGTACGACAAGAAACATGGCACATGCAGAAAGTGTAAAATGTGTAGTGAGAGATGGAACTTGTATTTTGTAAGACCGGACGTCTGCCCCATTGCCTTGTCCGCTAGTTTAGTCATCCGCCCTTCCATTGGCTTGTTGGCTTGCCCGTCCATCCGTCTGTTAGGATTGAAATAGAAATTTCTTTGTCTCTTTCAACGGTCACTACTGGTCACTTGAGGTGCAAAGTATAAGTTCAAGAGATTTCTCATTTGCAAGCACTTCTAAGAAACCGGACACTAAGATTTTCAAAGGCTAAGAGACACAATATTTCATGTCCCTTGCTTGGTTATGCATAGTTTGGTGGACGTGGCGGCCTTGTTTTGCAAGGCTTTGCACATTCCTTTTGTGATATTATGACATGGTTTGTTGAAACTTGACTTTCTAAATTTAATCGTGGAAGTGCAAAGATAATTTCGGACAATGAGCAAGGATGGGTTTGCAAGGTATGGTGCTTTGTCGATTGGTAAAGTGCAGTGCAAGGCTTGCAACTCTGTGCTTGCGAAGAAGGTTAGCCGTATGTTGAGCCACCTTGGTTATGAGGGTACATCCGGTTTTTGAGATAAAGGAGTTAGCCTTTGTCAAAAATTGACATTGAAAGTTCGAAGTCTTTTCGTCCATTGCCAAAGAAAATTCCCATGGAGGTATGCCTTTGACAATGTGGATGGTAGTAGTACACCTATTGTTGAAAACACCGTGTCCAGTGGGAGGGGTACACTACGTTTTACCGAAAGAGACTTTTGCACAGCACCTGAAGAATTTGGCAGTGCGGATTCCAAAGGGAATCAAAATATAGAAACATCTAAAAAACGTGAAACTCCAAGGACATTAAGCAGMAAGCCTCCCAGACAAAGTAGACTAGTGGAAGGTTTCAAAGAGGCCAATAAATGAAAATTTGATGCATTGAGGGCCTATTTTTTCTATGCTACAAACAAACCATTCTCAGTAGCTAGAAACCCAACATTCAAAGAAGCGGTGAAGGGAATAGCAGATTATAACAAGCCTTACTCCCCCACCATCGTATCACAATCTACGCAACAAGTTGCTTAACAAATAAAAAAGGGACATTGAGGCAAAATTGAATTGTCGGATGGAAGACAACAGTAGAAAGTTTGGAGCCACATTGTCTATAGATGGATGGAGCTCTATTACAAACCAACCATTGATAAATACCATGCTCATATCTTCCGCGGGTGAGCAATTTTTGGGGTTGGTGGACACAACTGGGGTAGAGAAGACCGTTGTATATTTGGCCGATGTCTTGGAAGAATTCTTGAAGAAGGTGGATCCTAGCAATGTGGTGTTGGTAACTGGGGAGAATGCTTCTGCAAACCCGGCAACATAGAATTTGATATCGAGCAAATATCCTCATATTTTTTCCAAAGCTGCATGGTGCATGCTCTAAACTTGTTGTTGAAAGATTGGGGTGCACAAGCATGGATCATGGAATTGGTGGAAAAAGCCAAACAAATTGTGCTCTTTTTCAAGGGGAGGCATATACCACTTGCAATTTACCGAGATCACGCAAAAGTGGTCATGAATCTTAGCTTGCTAATGCCAGGAGAAACAAGGTTCACATCTAACTTGATCATGATTGAGAGTTTGACCAAGGTTGAAGCGGCATTGCAACATAGTGTGGTGGACGTACGATGGCAAGAGTACGTTAGAGCCCTAAGGAACAAGAAGAATACAATCACAAGAGCTTGGTCTTTGTCTTAGACCGTTAAGAAAGATATTATGAGTCGCCGTTTTTGAAGCCATTGTACAAATTTCGTGGAGTTGATGAAGCCAGTCAGGCATGGTCTACAAGATTTGGACGCTAAAACGCCATGTACGGGGAAGGTGTTGGTAATTATGAGGGCCATAAAAGAGCACGTCCTTGGTTTACAAAAAAGACCTTTCCGGGAGTGCATACACTTTGCCATTACACTAGAGAAGGCATATTATGTACGACAAAAAATGATCAACATGGATCTGCATTATACACGAGCTCTTTTGAATCCCTACCTTCTCAAGCATAAGGAATTAGCGGACAATCTAAAGGCAACAGAGGCATGCAAGCGGGTTCTAATGAAAATATGTACACGTATCCACAAGTGGTCAAGGAATTCGTAGCTTTCTGCCTTAGAGAACCTTCGTTCGACAACATGTTAGAGCCGGGTGACTCTAAATTGTCGGTACATGCTTGGTGGGATTTTGAGGGTGCATGTGAAAAGTTCATTGCTCTGATTGCAAAGAGGATATTGGCCCAACCCGTGTCATCGTCGGCATGTGAACGGAATTGGAATAGTTATTATTTTATTCATAACAAATCTCGCTACAAGTTGCAGCCCTCAAGATTGGTGGATTTGGTGTATGTTTACACCAATGCCAAAGTCATAGCTGCATCAAAAGAAAATGATGAAAAAAAATGGTATTATTTGAACATGAAATCATAGGATTCAAATGAGCCAAGGTCTGTAAATGAGGGTGCTGAGCTTGGAGATGATGATGACAACAAAGATGCCACGAACTACGATGTGGACAATTCGGATGACAAAATGCTTGGAAGTTCTCATCTGAGCACGGGTTACTTTGGAGTCAATCAAGGAGACATGTACAACTTCAGATCAGATGAGGACAATTTTAGACATGAGGAAGATGTACCTTTGATAGCTAGATTTGTAGATGGAAGCCATCTCCTGAGTAGTGGGACACTTTTGGCGGACAAAAAAAATACTTATGTGAAGAGACTGGATGCGTGTGGGACAACGGTGAACAACGAAGCTCACAAAACGGATGAAGTTCTTTTAATTCCGAAAACTCCTTACATGGCACCGCTGCGCACGGAGGAAAATGAGGAACACAATGACAATTTAGGATGTGAGAAGCCAGTTTTGCCAAATATGGACAATACAAACGTCGAGTCAATAGCGGTGGTTGCGAGCAAAAGTATTGGACAACAAGATGATGAAATTATCAGAGCCTACAAAGGCAACTTCAATGTTGCTTCGGATTTGATGAAGTCAAGAAATTGCCTTTTGTAAACAATGGCGTATGCGAGAAGAAACTCACACAAGACCCCTGTAGACTACCACGCGGCAGTCCTCCACGCGCACTCTTCAAAATGCGAAGCACAACATTGGATGGTTCAAAGAGTTTAAGGTTTGGAAAAGAAGTTTTGAAGGCCTCAGAAGAGGTGCCCACTTTAAGGAAACCTAGCCGAAGCGCTTCATCATGTAGCAAGGATGATAGGGACGAGATCTTAGCTTCGATGTTAAAACGACATCCCATTGTTCCACGATTTTCACCATGACAGTCTATGATAATGTCAAAGGAGTCTGGCCAAAGGTAATCATTCACGGAAGGACAAAAGCATTGGAATTGCCGATCAAAGAATCCTATACAGCAAAGAATAAAAGAGTGATGCAACTTTTTGCAATGTCCCCAATGAAAAAACAAAATGTGGGTAGAACCCCGCTTGATGCATGTCAGCCTATTCTTAGGAGGAAAATGAAACCAGTCCCTTGTCTTTGAGAAGGCATTGAAAAACTAATATTAAAAGTAAAAAAAGAAAAAGGCAAAGGGCCCATCCAAGAGATCAATGAAACTTAGGGAAGTACCAGAGGAGGGAGTGACAATTCTACAATCATTATCAGACAACATGGAAGACACATCCAACGATGAAGCCGACTGATGTGGAACTAGATGTGATAGTAGCGGGGTTGAAGTGAAAAGAGATTGTGATTATCAGCCTTAGGGATGTATGCATACGTATTAAACCATTTGGGTGTTGATGATTTGTGGAGCACATAATGTCACTGATGTATTTCTCCTTTTTGTTATAAAACTAGTTTGTTTACTACATGTGTTCATATATCCTACATGTGTTCATATATCCGGTTCTTTTGGAATTTGGATGCAAAACCAAAGGTGCATTCAATAAACATTAATTGTGACCTTTATTTTGAAATTGTGAATGTGAATGTATAATTCCACAATTTGATGAAATGCAAATCAAACTAACAATTTGATGAAGTGCAAATCAAATTTGTTAGTTTGATTTGCACTTCCAAATTTCGTAAAAGACAAATAATTACTTGATCGTGGTGCAATACTTGCATTCTTTTAATAACAATTTCAAAATAAAGGAGTTCAAACTGCAACTTCCATAAGACCATAACTCATTGGCTTAAATGTGTGCCTTCCTTCCATTGTGAAGTGTTGCACTTAGGGCACCTCTCCAAGTCTTCATACTCATCTTCAAAAAGAGMACAACCATTCTCTCAAGCATGGATAATATTGTAGTGCAAACCCAATCTCCAAATGCTCTTCCGCAATTCATAATGCATAGAAGGCAACTTGTTATCCGTCGGAAATAAGTTGCTGGACAAGAAAAGGAACAGTTCATCCATGAATTTATTGCTCACATGGAACATTGTGYGTATGTTCATGATAATAATTATSRWCGAGACAACGCYAGTTCTTGAACTCGGATACAAAGGAATTGTGGCTTGTGTATACAAATTTTCCATTCTATTAATGGTGTCATTGCCATCGTCATCTACTTCAGCTGCCTCTTGTGATCCTTCAKCCTCTCCATACAACGCATCTCTTCTATCCAAGGCCTCCATGACATGATGTTGCACGTAGTGGTACTCATCCAATGGAGGACCATTCTTGTTCTCTACCGGTTTAGCATGTCCTTTTTCTGTAGGGAAGCCAATAGCATTGAGTTTGTYGTCAAAAGCGGCATCCACAATGAAAATGTCGTCAAGAGCGACGTCTTCAATCCAAATTCCACCCGATAGAAAGCTTCCAATGGRGACCCACCTATTTGGGATTTATTCATAAATGGATCCCGACCTATTACTGCATGGTGTTGTCGTATGAATTGTATATTCTTTCAAAGTCCTCCTTTGCAATTGAGACAAGGACAAATGAGGGACCAGTGACTTTTCTTTGTTGCCACGCGCAACTCCATGTGCAAGATTACATCACCTATAGGAACGTGTTGTAGCGTATGCCCATCTTTGGTAATACAAATGGTTGTTGCAAAACAACAAGAGTTCCCATTATTGCTCAAAGCCATATTCCAATTGCATATGCGTTTAGCTGTGCTCAGCCAAAATGGATGCTTATCTGTGCAACAAAACAAAACAACAAGTTAGAATGAAGATTGACTCAAAATTTGAATAAGCCATTCCTTGCAACATACGGTTTTCTTCTAGTGGATATTGTATTTATCCTACTTGAAGACAAAATGCAAGGAAGGCATAGTCCCAAAATGTCGGGGAGTTGAGGGATCCAATGCAAGACATCATCATGTAAGTTTTTTTCGATGATGTTCAAAAGCATGTCACCACAAACGTTGTGGTTTGTCTTCTTTAACATTCAAGATGACGTTTAAATCAACAAGGAAATACTTATGTGTGCTTACTTGTGCCAACRTAAGGCAAATGTCTTCAGYGTAGAAAATTGCAAGGATTTACAAYTTTGAAACGGATGATGTTGATAAAATTCCCTACTCAGGCTTCTTACATTCTGACATTATATTTTTGTGTCACCATATCTTAGCAAGGTGAAATGCAATTGAAGAAGATGGCTCGTAGGCTTAGCATCATAGTCTTTTGAGGGAAGAAAAAAATACGGTGTTACAATTCAATCGTGCTCATGACATGTGATGTTATAGGACTACGTCACCTTTGACAAGAAGATATCACCTAAAACATTGCCWGTGATGTCGAACTCAATAAGTCTCCGTACTGTAATGCTTAGAAAATCCCACGTGTCTCGCGGCTGCAAACAAACAAAGCGTGAAGGAGAAGCAATAGCTGGGATTTGTGGTTACGGTTTATGATAAGCCATTTTCTAAGCACAATATTCTTCTCAAAAGATTTTGAGTTTTTTTTATTAGCATGACTTCTTCATCCGCATCCCCAAAGCCTTCTAGAGTAGTTTGTTTTATTGAACCTTCATAATGAGAGCCTACATTGGATGTGCACAATTTTGAAGTTGTTGATGCTCTAACCCATTTTATTTTTCATGCCGACGCTCTAAGGAAAGAGTGCAATGAAGCAGACGGGGTCGGTTGGAAAACAAAATGCTTGTGTTTGTCACAGCAATCGCTTACAAGGATGCATGGAGACACCACCAACAACCGCAGCTCCAAATTCTTTCGATGGTGGCGCCCTTGCCGCAGCACYCGACCAGATTTGCAAACTTTTTTCTTTCCAAATTCTCTTTCGAGCATCAATTTTGGGGCAAAATGAGGCCGACAATCCGCAAGTAAAGACCACCCTAAACTGAAATCCTTGTTGTCGGTGGGGAGTGCCGACCTCATCCCTACTATCTTTGTTGCGGTTGTAGGCCTTAACGTTGGCAGGTATGGAGGGAGCCAGGTATAAGCCCATCTCTCCTACTTTTTTTCCAAATGTTCCTTCCAACTTCTTTTTGATGCTGCCTTAGGTGTTTTCTTGGACGCGGAGCCTTTGTCACTTCTCTCCCGCATTCTGAAGGTGTTGATTTTGGCTTAGGATCTTTTGTGGGTGCGTGAGTGCTCTCTACGCTTGTCATTCAAGATTTTTGCATGTTCCAATTGTGGCATCAATAGCATAGTGGGTGACAAAATTGCAATAAAGGGTGTTACRATTGYTTGCCACTRTTGCATATAAGGGAGGTCTTCATTTGCTTCACTCTTTCCGTAATTCATGCTTGTTTTTCCGCATTSTGATGTCGCAAWAGGAGAATTATTTGTTGCTTGGAGAGACCCTCATCCCAACATGCCTTGTGCAATTGGAAACAAGGGCAAGCGGAAGTTGCCGCCGGTGCAAGGGTGGCAGAGGACACGCCTGCCCTAGCCATGCAGATGCACCAGGATGGCAATAGGCGATTGAGGGCGCTAGAGGATGTTCAGGGAGGCGGCTCCTCCAGAAACAAGACGTGGTAGCCAACTCCTCCTCCAAAGAAGAAGTGGGTCATTGTCTCCGTATCTGCCTTGGAAGGGGAGGACAAAGATGAGGACAACGCAACTATGCAAGACAAAAAGAACAACAATTTATTGAAGGAACAATCATGGAAGTAAGATTTCCTTAAATTTTTGTGCTTATGGTGTTGCAATTACGTTGACAATAACGTCTTATAAAAGTAGTGGACATTTGCTGTGATGTCCAGTTGTTGTGTGTGACTTTCTATTGTTGGAGGTGACATTACTTAGGACGTCAACTGTGACGTAAGAGCATCCAGTTGTAAGGTGGAGKAAAGAAAGTCGTAGAAGCCTTTTATAGGGAGTAGCTTTAATTTAGAATCTTTCACTAGTAGAAAACGCAGAAATTTTAACAGAATTCTGTTGATTTGGTCGCGTTGTACCGGTCACTATTCTGTTGATTTCAACAAAAATCTGTTAAAACTAACAGATTTTTGTTGACATACGAGTTGGAAATTTTCTAAGGTACTGCAGGACAGCACACAACCATCTTCATCTACACCAACGCAAAGTCCCACAAAAAGGGCTACATAGAATGCAGTGCAAAAGGATTTTGTGATGCCTTTATTGGAGCCCGGGGTCTCCAAAGATGCAACACAATATGCCCTTGTCCCCGTCGTTTCCAATGTTGTGTTCAATGTTGCAGGTGACGCCATCATGGACAATGCGGTCAGCAATGGAGTTTTTGCATAGGACGATGTTTCAGGCAAGCCCAAGGACAATGCGCCGAAATTAGGGGACACCACTTCCAATGCTCAAGAAGACCACGTCAAATAGACAGAAGACATTCACAAGATCGGGACCAAGGGAGGAGTGGATGTGCCGGTAGATAGTGTCATCCCTAAAACTGAGGTGCAGGAGGTAGACCAAGTGAACCCATAGGCCATCCAACTTGCTATATTTTTCCCCTCCAACAATTTGTAATGCTTTCAGTTTGTTTTCAATTAAATTTCTTTGGTGAAATGATCTCCTAATGCCTGTATTAGTTTTCCTTTCATGTGTTTCTTGGGTCTTGTTTCACCCGACCGCAAACAAGCCTCTTCACATTGAATTTGAAGTTGGTAGTAACATTTTCTTTGACATCACTAGCAATGTCTTGACCTAGGCCAACTGCAGTAGCTCTGAAGGTGAACTCATATCCTCTATAAGGTATACAGCTTCCATAAGCACATCAGCAAGGGTGCTTTATTCATGTCGCAGAGCATATTTTGTCCATGTTTGCAATCCATTAGAAGGGGAATTTGTCGTGATTGAAATGACTAGATCTAAGCCCCATATCTTACTGAATTGGCATTGGACACTAGTAGAAAACTCAGTTTTTCTGTTGATTTGGTTGCGTTGATCCGGTCATTTTTTGTTAGAAATCTATTGAAATCAATAGATTTTTAACAAAAAATGACCAGATCAACGCAACCAAATCAACAGAAAAACTGAATTTTCTACTAGTGGAAATTTCATTGCAAGAGAAAGTTGAAGTGGTGCTAGAGTCAACAGGAAGGCCTTGTCGTGTCACAAAAGTGTCTCAAGGCATGAAGGTCACAAAACCGCCAACCAAAGCAACTACCTCGAAAGGCGCTCTTCCAAAAACAACACAAGGGGCAACAAAAGTAAGGATGAACTCCTTTATAAGATTGTTTGTAGTATTGGCGCTTTACATTACAATGATGTACTCTGATGCTGCCATTCCATTGATGCAGGTAACAAGCGGAAAGAAGTCAAAATTGTCACAAAAGAACTGATGAACCGTTTGATCTGTTGCATTGGACATTTGGGAGGCATATTGTGTCTTAGATGGCATTTGTGCAAGTAGCTGCTGTCGTAGGAAGTAGATTGCCAAAGAAAGTTTGACTGTTTTGTTTTTCATTTGTGGTCTATGTACACGTGCTATGAAGGATCTAACAAAGAAGCTAAGTTTGGAACTTCATATTAGAAGATCTGATTCTTTTTTCAGACTCAAGTATTGTTCAACACAACATTTTGAAATGGAAAACTAAACTTTTAGTATTTTTTTGTTATATTGCTTCTACTCAGATCATTTAACTGCATTTAGCTCAATATTTTGCATGTCACATGTGATGTTTTGTGTGATGTTTGCAGCCATGTTAGATGCAGCGATTGCTATCCATAGAATTCCGTCGCGCTTTCTCACTTGTCCTCAGCCAACCCCTTTATGTTCTAAAGGGGGTTGTTGTGTGCTCCTACCAAATATTTCTGCATGGTCCAAAAAGGAATTCCAACAACTTAGGGTCCTCCTTGATCCCATAGCTAGGTCTTCTACGTAGTCTCTTTTGCAAATGTTGGTGGTTGTGTGGTGCTTCATGTCTCAAACAACGATAAAGTGAATAGCGCATACAAATGTGCTTATTGTTATGGATGTCCATTCCAAAGTCCACATGAACATGGTGGTTCCTTTTCAGATCGACAAATGTTGTCACAAAAAATGTCAATAGAGATAGACATGCACAAGGACTCTTGTCACGAAAAACATTTTCGCAGTCATGTCTCCATGCCCCAAACTTGTCAAAGAAAACACACCAATGTAATGTTTGCTAAAACATATACATGTTACTACCAGCATTTCTTATATACTTACATCCACAGATCCATTCTAAATGCAATCTTGGCTTTCATTGTCTCCATAAGATGGCAACTCTATGTTAGACATGAATTTTAGACTATTGYATTAAGCATTGAATTTCAAAATTCTAAACATAATTAACCCTCTTTAATTCTTGGGGGTGCACTCTATGTCCATTTTGAGTACCACATGTGGCAAGGGGTCTTTTTTGGGGGGCTATTTAGCTCCAAGGTAAGAATTAAAGGATCCCTACAAATAATTAATTTTGTTGGAACTTAAAGGATCCAAAATGGCCTATTTATTGGAACTCTATCATTATTTATATTTTCCATGTTAATGTAATTTTTCATAGTCTATATTCTTTATAACCAAAAAAACGGAATTGAAAAGAAGGTGAAAGACTAGATAAAGAAGGAGTTGACAAAAAAATACAAAACTTAGATGCATGAGGGAACATGCCTATTTTGATGGGTCTTAAATCAGTTCCACCTCTTGCAACAAACATGAGTCAATACAACAAAAGAATTGAACACAATTTGATAACAAAAATTACGCTTTATGCAAAGCTGTCATTTTTGTGTTAAAAAGCACAACACTCTACGATAAAGTCCTCAATGTCTATATTTATCACTATTGTGTGCTAGAAAGTAATGAATGTCAAATTGTTGATATATAGCACAAATGCACTTATGAAGTCAAATTTTTAGGCAACACCACAAGATTTATATCTAAAACAAAATCATTTTTTTTGTCAAAATTGAGGGTCCTGCACCTCAAGCTAAGGCATGTTTCTATCCAAATGATAGGTCCTAGAGCTCAAACAAAGTTGGATTTGAGGTTTCCTCTTGTAAATGCAAACCAGACAATTGTGAAGATTTCCACCACCACAAGGCACACAAAATTCAGTAATCCAATCTGCCTTTAAGCATTTACAAATCTCCAACAAGTAGGACATGTTCAATTCTATAAATAGGGACATTTGCAAGAAAGAAAAATTGAATTGGAACAGCGCAAGGGGCAACTTGCCAACCCTAATTAACTAGATGAGGCAACTTTCCAAATCATTGCAATGTCATTCAATTTCACTCATCACAACCTCATCCATTGCACTTGTGAAGCAACTGTGCACCCAACTGTATATAGGGGTTGAAGTAAAAATACTATAGAGTATCCAATAGAGTAGACACTAAATTACATGTACAAAATACTAATGGCCTAAACTTGAAGGCAACCTAAATTACTTATAATTGATTGTTGACTTTTAATGGCCTCTACTTTATACAAAATGTATAAAATGCTATCTATATTATGTTGCATGTTGTTTTAAAAATGCGGTTATTAACCCCCCCAAGCTTTATTTCAAATGAAGATGCTCAGCAAAACGAGAATCATAATAACATTAACCTCTGTAGGGCAAAGAGTCTCCCGCCACTACTCTTCTAGAAGACTTTGGCTACATCACACTGTTCAGCTGGTATGGTCAGAATGTGATGTAGCCAAAGCCTGAAAGCTTTTACCATAATCACGGTACTTTCATTGCCTATACCTACACAAAATACTAATAATAGATGTACTAGTCTGCTTCATACCGAACATAATCTAAGCCCAAGCATACATGAATGTGCCCAGCAGCCTCATTCACAACAATGTTTAAGGGTCATTGCAAGAAACACCGTCCGTTTTGTGTCCACTTTTGCCACAATATTCATCATCTTACGGAAGTACTTTAAAATTAGAAAAACAATTTAAAAAAAATGAAAATAATGTTTAATGTATGTACTTTTAAGGAGAAGGTACCTTAGGAAGTAAAAGCATAAAAAAAATTCTAAGTAGGTGAACTAGAGAAGTGCAAAATCTCATGAAAATAGGTACTTTGACATTTTAATTTGTAAAAAATTGGAAAAGGATTTTTTCTTAAACTAAAAATTGGCCATTTGGGAAGAGCTGACGGTGATGAGATTTCACCAAAAGAATGATCTTAGAACCATCATCAGTGTTTAGAAATTGCGCGCAATGAGAGTGTGGTTTGCACTCATATGCTGGACATAGAATAATATTTTATTAGATTTCCTTTGGTGGATCTACGCTTTTCTATTATGCAAATAGATCATGAAAATTTCAACTCCAAATCATTAAATCCGGTGACTTCTAACATAGTAAAATCCTCTAAACCTCAATGTGTGACAAATAATCAAAAATAATTTTTAAATATAAATATTTTCTTGGTTTTTTTTGAAAAATTAATTATATGATAATCATCAAATTAGGCATCTCCAATAAAAATTTCAAGTTTATGGGGTTTATGTTTCATAAGTTATTGAAGATTACAAATAGCCACACTCTAGGTGACAAAGATACAATTGGTATTTCTTGCAATGACCGTTAACCTCTTTTGAGGCAATTGAAACCTACAACAATGTTTAATACATGTTTCATGCTTTCAAAATTTAACCCTTCAACAAAAGCTCTTTCACAACTCTTTTTTTTTAACAAACCCATTTTATCCACTAAACAAAATTTGGGTCACCTTCCAATTTGGTCCCAAGCTTATTGACTACAACTAAAGCTTCATATTGAGTTTTGAAGGGAGTGGGTGATGACATGGTGATACTTCAAGTGGATGTTCATTCACCAGTAGAAATGTAATGTCCTAGACAATAGAAATTGAACCAAAAATTGTTGTYTAGTTTAGATGATTTGGTCGCATTGTATTGGAGAATATTCTATTGAAGTTTGTTGTCCATTTCTGTTTTTTAAAATGTTGAAATTGTAGCAAAGTCAATTGTCACGTCAACAGCCACACCAAGCCTTCAAATGTGGTTGGCGGGATTTGAGCTCAAGACCTCACTCACACAAACTAAGAGACTTAACCATTACACCAACATTTGCATAACATGTCAAGGTGTAAGAAATTTTCTTACTTATCTACTCATTGTCATTGTCTAAAGGGACAGGTTTAATTCAAAGAGCCATAACTTTTGCATCCTATGTCCAAATTCAATAAAATTTGCTATAAAAGTTGCACATACTAGTTTAGTTTGTGTAGTAAAACTTTCACATCAATCCAAAAGGTGCTAATTTTTTGAAAGACATTCAAAGTTTACAGTTTTAATTTGAGTTTACCAAATTGCATTTTGATGGTTGCAACTTTGGAGGATTGCATTTTCTTCATCCATTGTCTACTTTCAATCAAATTTGTTGAATTATGTTCCTCCTAAATTCTAGTTATTGTGGTAAAATTTTCATGTCAATCCAAGTTGTTTTGAATTCGTGTAAGCCATTTGAAGTTCAAAATTTAGACATTTTAGATTGTAGTGAACTTTGGCGGCTTATATCTTCCTTGTGCACTGTCCATAAACTGTTTTTAATTAAAAAATTTGGAAAAGTTGCGCATACAAGTCTAGTTTACGTGGTAAAAATTCCATATCAAACCAAAGAGTTATGAGTGACTGAGAAGCATTTCAGTACAAGGAGGTTTAGCCATAGATGTGTTTTTTACAACTTTTTCTTGTTTTTCACTAGTAGAAAACGCAGGAATTTTGACAAAATTGTGTTGATTTGGTCGCGTTGTCTCGGTCACTGTTTTGTTGATTTCAACAGAACTCTATAAAAATTAACAGATTTTTGTAGAAATCAACAAAAAAGTGACCGAGACAACACGACCAAATCAACACAATTCTGTCAACATTCCTGCGTTTTCTACTAGTGTTTTTGACATTTCAAAGTCATTTTGTAAGCACTTTGAGTCAATTGAATGATATCTCATTGACCAATAAAAAATCAGATTGAAAATTCAATATATTGATAGGAAAATTTTAGCAATTTTTTTCAGCACTAAAACATTATAATTGATTTTGCAATTATAATGTTGCAATATGTGCGGCAAAATGACTCTAAATTTCATTTAAGTTATCTACACAAAATTTTTGACATGTATAATCTAAATTATAAAAACAACATTTAAGATAGGACGATGTAGATATCTAAAGTCTAGGACACATCTAGATTTCTAAACTCTAAGACATATTTAGGTTTCAGACCATGCAATCCAAACCATCTTAAACATTTCAAGATTTCAAACATCTAAAAYAGTTYTAGATTTTAGAAATCTACAAACAATATAGATTTCAGAGATTACATWATTTGTTAAATTTGTTTATTTGGTCAAAAAAACGGAAGTGCCCAAATCGATAGAAATYTGTTGGTGTCTTTATAGAATTTTGTTGATTTTAACAAGTTTTGACCAGTAGTATCCAGATGAACATAAAATTGTTGATTTTCTAWTGTTTTGGTYACAACTTTCTACTAGTGATTTGAGTGTGAATGCCTTAGYGGACAAAACTTGTTCTTTGGCYAATGAAATTGCTTAGAGTCTTGTCCAATGACACAAGGCATCCTAGTTTGAACTAGGCCTTAGACAGATCTATTCCATTAGGGCCTGCCACAAAACCTACAAATTGCATGCCTGACCTAAGCCATGCAAGGACAAACAAYAGACTAGGGTGCCCGTGATATACGTTTTAGACACCAATGTTCCAAGGTCCTAGACTTGAGATTTCCAAATATTTACCACTTGAATTTGCTTGCCAAGTATTACCAACCCGAAATTGAAGGCATGCAAAAAGTATTTCCTTTGTCTTGGAATAAATCTAGGATTTCCAAATTAACTTGTTTCAAATTGAATTTTGAAATTGGCTCTCCACAACTTGATGGACAAAAATTGAAGCTGATTTGGACACCCTAAAGCAAAAAAATTGCAGATGTCACACTCCAAAGACTATATAGCAATTAAATCCTTGCGAAAGGAATTAAAACGCAACCTCTAACTAATTAAAGGCAAAGAATTCAACCCAAAACCAGATAAAATCTACTACAAACAAATCTCTTGTTCATAATTTCTTGGAGTTGAATCTTGGAGTTGAATCACAAGACATTGTTGGAATTGAATATACTAGACATCATTGAACGTCACTGCACCAACACTGCTCAGAGAATGATCAAAATTAATATCATTGGAGCAATTCCAATAAGGGCAAAAATTTGCCACTTTTTCTCAACATGCGTCACTTTACTTTTGAATCCATTCTTTCACACTTAATGGGGTTTAATAGGAGCTACAATAACCCTGCAATCCCTTAAAAATAAGAACAATTTACACATTAATCTAGCCATTTCTAGGAAACCCTGAATTTATTTCAAAATGGAGGGAGTGGTCCATAGGACCACGRCACCTCTCCTCTTCCACTCTCCCTGTTGCCGAGGTTCTGTTCCGCGGGTAGAGATTAGCCTTCTGACCTTTCTTTAATGTGGCTCGGTTGTCTCGTCAGGGTTGAAATCAGACGTCTACGCTTTGGATGAGGACTTGTAAGGCTGTTAAAGGAAGACGGATAGGAGTTGTGCAGTTGCGGTGCCGTCTGACGTTTTCCCCATCCTGCTCTTGACTTTGGTTGCGGTGCTGTGGACTGTGGTTTGCGTTGCCCCGCTAATTTATGCGCTCCAAGCATGGCGGGTGCAGTTTTCTGAGCGATTTCARTAGCTTCTCCTGCTCAGCTCTTCTTGGTGTAATAGGTTATTAATGTTTCGGGGTTTTCGAAAGTCATTWTATCGAGGTTGGACGTGGCTGTGAAAGATTATCTGAAGAAGAAAGCGCAGCTCTAAGGCAGGTTTCCGTCGATGTTGTGATTTCAGGGCTGTGTGCGCGGGAAGGACATTTTAGCGAGATTATCCGCTTTCCGCGAACTGAGAYTGTTTGGGGGTGCTTGTCTACGCGCCTTGTTTGCTTCCTACTCGCAACSAAGTTGCAGTAGTGGGAGCTTTGAGTAAGAGCCCYGAGCAGGTTTGTGTACTCACGCATTCTACTCTCATTTCTGGAGATTGCTGTAGGGTTTCWATTCTCTGCTTATTGGAGAAGACAGCGGAAAGAGGTGCCTTGTCTRTTACAACTTTTGTGCTCACCTGTGCGCGCTTCAGATGTGTTCCCTTGTTATTCGTGCGAGTATTCCGGACACTTCAGAACTATTGGCTCTGGTCTGAAGTGGAGGAGGCGTTGCATTTRTAGAAGCTATATGTGAGGCAGTTTGCGTGGAACTTTAATCTTAAAGCGAGCCAGTGCTTCGAACAGAGCCTCTCCTAGAGCATCTGCTGTGTTAGCTTACACAACTGCGGGTGCAGGAGAGGGGGGAAGTTATTGAAGTCAGCTTCGTACTATATTTTCTTCACATTGATCCCCTTAATCCTTGGACTGAGGCTGGAAGTATTTTGCAGAACTTCCAGAAAACGCAAAGTTCATCTATTTGTTTTTTTTAATGCAGGAGTTGTTCTACGTCGTACCTTTTAATCTGTCTTTTGGGGACTAGCTTGATTTCCTCGGACATGCCAGCGTTAGCAACGGAAATACCCACCCAATTGTCCCGAGTGATCATCGGAGCCTTTCATCGTTATGTGTGGCTTTGCGCGCGCTAAATACGTACATGCTCCTCGTCTACCATTTCTAGACCGGTGTCTTAAAGATCTTGTTGGTGTGTTACGATTGAATAGCCTACGAAGTATTTCTTTAAATGTTCTGCTGTTGGAGGTCTTGGCGAGTAATTCATTTATGCTCTGCCATTATTAGTTTTAGGCCCCTCGTTTTTGTAGAATGTAWCTCTTCCTATCTGAGWCGATTGTATTGAAGACCCGTCTTCAAAAGCTGTATTGCTTGGGATTATGGACTCGAGTGGTTAGCTGTAACCTTTCACTAGGGTCTACCGTCATCAGCTATCTGTATTGCTGCATGTATCGTGAGCCATCACTGCAATTTTTCATTCATGCCATTAAATTTGGGTTTTGCATGTTTTTTCCACTTGAAATAGAAATAGCGGACTGTTTAGGCATTCGAAAGGAGCTATTCGTGATTCATTATACCTTGCACCCCAATGCTTTCTGCTCATAGCAGATCAAGATTTWAAGGGATGATTACGAGCTGAACACTGGCGTGACCTTTTTTGTTCGCTACAGGAGCCAAAGTTGCCATGCGACACTCGTTTGTAGTAGGATCCAACTTCTCGTATCTATTAGAAGCTGATGTTGTAAGTCTCTGACTCTTGTGGTGGTCGTCTGGGACGTAGTGAGGAGGCYAAGACTTGATCTGGAGCTGGCGTCTGCCGTCATTGGTCTTACGGTGCGATAGATTAGGTGGAAGAGGAATGACGGAAGTGGCTTATGGAAATCCAGAAACAATGTCAGCGACCCAAGATATGTCGTCACATGAGAGACTGGAGGGTATGGTGTCTCCGGGGCCATCCCCGTGCTCAGACGCTTCTTTCGGTGGCACAGTTCAGAATCCAGTAAAAAATGTTCTAGATCCCATGGCAGAGATAGAAGATCGTTCTTCAGGGAAGCTTATCCCAGAATCTAATAGTCTATCTGGAGAATCTTCTGCAGGCCATGGCAAAGATAAACTTTCGGCAGAAAAAATAAAAGTGTTGTATGGAGCAGATGATTTCAATACTACTCTTGGTATTCCTTATCAGTATTTGCGGGATATCAAGGACAGGTCTACCGATGAATCACTTTTGGATGCCCCAGAATCGGAGTTCGTCGAGAACTTACCTGCACTGGAAGAATCTGCTGTGCAGATATCTGCGTTGGAAACCACTACCGTCAAACCATCTGCCTTGGAATCATCGTCCGTGGCTACATCTGCTATAGATAATCTTATTGTGGACACACCTGTGATACGTTCTACTGACGAAACTCATGCTRTGGATATGTCCACTGTGGAAATTCGTGCCATGGAATTGTTTATTACGGCAGAWGTGAAAGAGGAAACGGCTTTCGTAGGTGAATGTTCTCATTTCCAGGATTTGGTTCGGGACGTGGTTCCTGATGTAATTAGAATGGGTGTAGGAGCCGAGGATGTTATCTTGAAGGATAAGTACGTAGATGAAGTTGTTGGAGTCGAACAACAGCCACTTCCTGGTCCATTTAAGAACGAAGGCCAGGGTGTTACATCGAAATCAATTCCTGTGATGGAATCACCACTGATTGGGATCGTAGACGCTTGTCAGATAACCCTTGATGAATTGGGTGTTGTTCAAAATGGAGAAACAAGGATGGATGAAGATGTGCCAGCTACGAATTATGCCCTTTCTTTGTCCACAACCGATGTCTCCAGGGTTGAAAATGAAGCTGACAACACGAAGGAGGATACCACTGGAAGAACCGTGAAGGTTACCGCAGAGAAGTTAACAGAGGACACGGATGATAAACCAGTGGTTGAAATGTCTGATAGAATGCTCAATAAGTTGTCAAACGGGATGGCTGATAGAATGGCAGACGCCATTGCCGAAGAAATTGCTGATGAGATCGCTGACAGGATGGCAGATGAAATCGCTGATAAGATGGCAGATGAAATGGCGGATGAAATGGTCGATGGTATCGCCGATATTATTACTGACAGAACTGCACATGAATTGGCTGATGAGATGGCAGACGAAATGACTGACAGGATGGCTGACGAAATGGCTGATAGGATGGCTGATAGGATGGCTGACGAAATGGCCGACAGGATGGCAGACGAAATGGCGGCTGAAGTGGCTGATGAGTTGGCGGCTGAAGTTGGTGAAGCGGATCACGGAAGGGGTGAAGGCCATCAAAATGATGAGAGGTTGGATGGAGAAAATCTTGAAGTTGGTKGCGTGGGAGAAGTGGAGATGGGCGAAGATGCAACTGGCGTGATGGAAGATGATGGTTACGAAGACGATGATGGGTCTCCAGCCGAGCARATGTCATTCGTACAAGAACTGGAGCGATTCTTCAAGCGACGAAATCTGGAGTACAAGGCGCCCAAATTCTATGGGCTGGAGTTAAATGTTCTGAAGTGAGTTGGTGATCGTAAGCCTTAATTTTTTATTAGCATAATATTGTGCGCCTTAGGAGTGTAGTTCAGCTTTTGTCAAGTAGTTACCCCACCGTGATTGTTTTGTTTGCCCACCATCGAGAGGAAGCCAGTCCTGTAATTTCTTCGCAAAATATGGAAACTCACGGTTGCTGCCTTTTGTTGTAACAGACTTTGGAGGGTGGTGTCCAGATATGGTGGCTATGACCATGTATGCGTCTTCGTGAACCACGCTGCTTGGTGCTGCCTAAGTTTTGAAAGTTGAATCTCAGGGCTTGTTTTAGGATTTTGAATGAATTCATTATAGCAGGGTAGCTTAGGTGAACTATATATTTAGCTTGTGGTCATCTATGTTTTAACGTGATGATGAACTGCTTTTGGTGTCGAGATAGTTACATGTTACATTGACAATGCCGACGTCACGCTCTCATTACATGATTTTGATTTTGATGGTTGAAGAATGTTTATTTATGCAGGTATCGTGTGTTTAGAATTTGGAGAATTTTATTTTGGCAGTTGACTGGGGTTCTCACCCTATGTTTTACTTTTTTTAGGTTACGGTGAGCAAGCTTTGGAGGACAGTTGGCGAAGAGTTTAAACCCCCAAAGTAAGATTCTCCAAGTCCTGATTCTTTTGAACTTTAGGTTTTCSAATATAAATATGGAACACGAGCGGCATAGTTTCATCAGCATCATCGTGATGTTTCATGTTTGTTGACTAAATGTCTCTGATAGATTGTATTTTGGATTGGAGAAAACCGCCTGAAATTTGCCTTGTAATTCTCTTACGACCTGCTTTGCAATTAGGTGGCTCTTGTTCAATTTTTGCCACTGTACTGCCTTTGTTTGTGGCGAGATTTTTATGATGCTGTGCTGATTGCAAGATAAATGAACTTTCAGGACTTGCACGACTATTTCGTGGTCATTTCGAGGTTTCTATGAGAAGGTATATTCCTTGTTGACTGTGAAAGAGTTCTTTTGCAATTATTTTAATCACCTATAATGTTTGATACATGAACAAAACTTCAGGTTAGCACAGGTTAGTTTACGCAGCTGGAGTTGCGTCGTTTTTCTTTTGTGCGCCTATTTGTTTTCGATCTACTTTGATGACTTGATGATCTCATATTATGTCGGCAACCGACCATGCAGGCCCTTTTGGATTATGAGAGACTCAAGACTGGTCTTTCAGCACCTGATAACTGTCAACGAACGGTCCAAACAATCGGTTGTTATCTGACGAATGATCAGAGAACATCATCTCCTGCTACCCCATCCTCTGATGTATGTTACCATTTGACTTGATTATGTGGTTAGTTCTTTCAGATTGTACTCAGATTGGTTGCCAGGCTGTACAATTTCAGAAACGGACTTTCCCCCGTGAGGAAATCTAAGTGGTTTTTTGAAACTCAGTGGTTTCGTCGCAGTGTAAATATTACAATTCTGTTGGTATTCTTGTAGCCAAATATCGGGGGAACACCAAGGTCAGGATCTGGTCGTGCTCGGAGAGATGCCGCTTCTCGGGCAATGCAAGGCTGGCACTTCCAGCGCATGGGCAATGGGGATGCTAGAGAGACCAGTTCAAAGGTAATATTGGGCATAACTCAGAGTAGGGGGAACTGATATTTTGGGAGTCCTTAGTTAAATTGATARTCGAAGTTTCTRCTCCGTGGTTGCACATTCTGCATCACGATGCTCTGTGAATGAAATTTCGAGAGCAGCAGTGTATGCATTGGAGACTAKATTTTATTTTTATTTTTCAACGGGTTGTATAAAGATTTCAAGTCTTTAGGTTAGGTATGTGTTCGTGCAATGTTATCGTTATTTCGTACATTTTAATGTGACAGAAGACACTGTTGTTGCAGGACAAAGGTTCTGGTGGGAAACATGTGAAGAAAGAAAAAAAGCTAACAAACTTAGGTATCGAAGTTTTCCTGCTTAATATTGTAGGCCTTTGTGGTATCCTGGAGTTCATGACAATCGWGTCAGTATGTCAAGATGGTTTCCTCACTGAGTATTTTACTTTAGGCCTTCCTAGGCCTTGTATCCTCGAGTATTGTTGTGATTTCACGTTCCAAAGAAAGGGAGCTTTGTTTTTGTTCTTTATTTACATACATGCATACAGAGACAGACAGTCAGATATCTAGTCCAAAACAGAAAGATATGATCTGAAATCTTAGTATGCTAAATTGTACTGTAGAAAAGATATTATTTTAGAAAGCGACGGAAATTATAAAAAAGATAGACTTGATTGGTATTAAATTATCGCTTTTATTCTGAAGATATTCCTAATGGACTCGTAAGAATCAGTTTCGCAATGTATCTGTTTGAATTGAGTCGCAATGAAGTACTTTGAGATCGAAGGCTGGGCGAGAAGATGTTGAGGTGGAGTTACTTACTCGGTATAGAAATAAGTATAATGTAGAAGGAACAATTGGTGAAATTGAGAGGAAGATGTTAGAGTACYTCCCAAACAGTTCAGATAAATGTGGTAGTTCTTCCTCAAATGTGAATATATCCAGGTAGAGAGTATTKTTGGTAGTTCTATTACGTGCACTTCTTTCTGACCACATCTTTATATCTATGTGTGTAAAAGAATAATTATTTGAGTTTGCGGAAGTTGTAACGAACCATATATAGAAGCTGGTTTGCATCTTGATGCAGGAGGAAATGGGCTGAAGAGGAAAGGTACAAAGACTATATTGGAGAGGGCTGTGAAGGCTGTTCAGGCCAGAGGAAGACCAAGATTGCATGAAGGGAGTCCTCCAGGTAATTCTGCCGTAACCGGCAAGAGAAGTATGAAGCAACAGGACTCTGGAAGGCGTCCTATGAAGATCGCTAAGGTGGATGGACCAGTAGGTGATTTTGATCCTCCGATTGTTGACGAGGGTCCCAAAGCTGATTGGGTCAAAATCAATGTACATAAGCATGTAAGATCCCTGAATAATCTTCTGTGTTCATCCTTACGTGCACTATTGCGGTTAAGGTCATTCTATGTGTAGTGAGTGGTTTTAGGTTGAAATGGCTTGGTCTTTCTGTCGGCCTACGCGTTTGAGCTCGCTGTGCTTTGTTTGATATTTTCTCTCGTCTCTTGAAACGTTTACAAATATGTCGTTTGTCGTTTTTGCAGCTAGATTGTTTCGAAATATATGCCCTCGTTCCTGGGCTAGCACGTGAGGAGGTGAAGGATACGCAACTGCCTTAGATTCTCAAAATATAAGTTGGGCCTGCAAATTAGACTTTATCAGCATATTTTCATCTCCTGTGTTCTGATTTCCTGTACGGAGCTTCAGCTGCAAAGTGGCATGTTTTGTATCCTTCCTGATTGTGTAGGATTCCTCATTCTCTCTTACGGGGATGTATGATACTATTTTTGTGAGTTTAAGAATTATTTAATTTATCAAGAGTGATTTATGAAGCTGCAGAACGAGATGTATTGTTACGAAACAAAATTTCTAGTGGTCGTTTCACAAGATTCCTACTTCTAGTGCAGTATGTAGGAACTTAACACTGATTTTTCCCAATTAATTCAATATATCCACTGTATTAAAAGAAACGTAATCTTCCTGTTCACCAGGGGCTAGGGTATTGAGTGAGAATCGTATGCAGACGTTTCTGTCATCATTCTTAGATTTATGCTTTTATAACATCGTTTGTTAGGCACGCTGTGTTGGGTTTTGACTTTCGAATGTTCAACTGAGCAGGTGCGCATCCAATGTGAGCCTGGAGGCAGGTTAGTGATTGCTGGAATGCCCGAGGATCCAGAGAATCCTTGGGGTGTGACTCCTTTTAGAAAAGTAAGTTCTCGAAGTACTATGTCAAGGATGTCTGGATTTGATGGCTAGGAATCCTCTACTATTATGGGACTCATTGGACCTTTGTCATCTCTTATTACTATTGCAATATTTTGTAGAGTTTCTTCTGACAAGTAATTACTTGAATATCGCATCTTGTTGTTTTCATAACTGAGGTGTTCAGYCCACGTATAAACAATGAGTTACATGTTCTGATAGTTTGTCATAKTGCCTTTTCTAATAAATGGTTTATTTCTCAGGTCATATGCTTGCCCTCTCGAATTGATGCTCATCAAACCTCAGCTGTGGTCACTCTCTACGGCCAGCTCTATGTTAGAGTCCCCATTGCAGATGACAAGTCATCCTAGCGGAATGCTTTGAACATTCGCCCTCTCATCTGTGCCATCATTCAGAGTAAAATTCTGTCGCGAGTGAAACCTTAGGTTGACGTTTGTTTATAGTATCATGTTATCTGCCGATCATGTGAAGTATCTTTTCAGTATTTTATGCATGACCTMTTCAATTTTGGGCATCCYTTCTCCCTCAGCTTGTGAAGGCAATYCCAGATAAAATTTTAGAAGTGAGGATCGGGGTTAATGTGTAGCCGATTATATCTCTCGAGTCAAAGATATCTTAAGACATGGTAGGATCTTGTTAAGGCTATGCCAGTTGCTGGTGTGTAAACAAATCTGTGTATGGTACTAACCCCATTCTTGACTGTTTGTTGATTCTTCT
Source organism: Pleurozium schreberi (assembly GCA_006891605.1). Taxonomy (NCBI): domain Eukaryota; kingdom Viridiplantae; phylum Streptophyta; class Bryopsida; order Hypnales; family Hylocomiaceae; genus Pleurozium; species Pleurozium schreberi. The sequence goes on along the minus strand of VACF01000483.1, from coordinate 52,985 downwards.
TTACTCATGAATGTGAATGAGTGAATGGGTAAGGATTGACTGTGTACGGGTCCAAAGCGAGATCCTGTACTGTACTAGCGGTATTCAGCTACTAGACTCCTCCCCTGCCGAAATCCTAAACCCTAGAAATTCACTGGACGTCCACAGCTTCGAATAGATACGCTTCAGCTTCAGCCTATGACTTGATACTTTTATGCTCTCGTCGCTCTTGAAAATAAGTACTTGCTTTGAACAATCTGACCACGAAAAATATAGCCCACGAGTACGACCTCTCCTTACAGAGTTGGCACTGCGCTCCCTTGTGCATTACCTTGCACTTCACTCAGTCGCGCCTCGCCCTTAATCTGCATTTCAGCAACATCGGGTGTGAACCTCGGTGCCTCATCTTCACCGCACTCATCTCAACCTTTTTCACAGTAGTCCTCTCGCTCTATGACAGAGCTTACGGCATACCAAGAAGGTACAAAGTATCCACAGCAACAGGCGAGCCAAGCCACTGAGTGACACGCATCCTATCAACTCTCGGGTCRAACGCATTCCTCCAACATCAACACGCGCCATCATCTCTCTGGATTTAGTTTCATTCCTGTACAGAATTTTTTAGAAACCCTAATCTCTCGATTGATGGGGTGTTGACGAAACAACAAGCGATGAGGACCCATCACTTGGATGAAATCCATGCAAGTAAGCTATTATAAGCTTGTTCATTGTATGGCAAGAAATCTTGGGTAGGCTTCTATGAAGTCAATTTTGGTCGGATATTCATRAAATTTGGATACAGTAGTATATAAACCCAAAGCTAATCGTTGTATCTCTCCTGTATTTTTAATCATATTAAGGTAGAARCACCCATTAGCRTTCATGTTCCCATTCTTRTACCATAGACTACTCCTAATTGCATGTATTGGYTGTGGTTGATGCGTCTTCCAAATACTTGATGGTGACTTGCTGACACATATGATTSACACTTAYTTAATTTTGATTTGTTGACTRTTGATTTTGACAAAGTTCAAATTTAGATACACCYATAAGATAGTTTMAGTGRTCTAGTGAACTAGCAYTGTAAAAAATCATAGAAATTACATACAATATCCAAAAAATCTATTTTTTTTTAATATTCATGATTTTCACTYGCTAAAACTAAAAAAATATTAATTTTAGAAAAAATTGCTTCTAGCTATGCTAAATTTGTTTAACCCCTAAACGGCATGAAGGCTGTTACTGGCCGTATGGGGTAGTATTTGACGTATTCAGACACTATTGTAGCTTTTTTAGGATTTTGGTTCAACTAAGAAGTTGCTCTGTGTGCCAATGCGCAWTGAGTGATGCACTTCACTTCACAAAATACTAGATAGAACAGCAACAAACATGGAGAATACAAGAATTGTTATATGATTGAAGAACTACGACACACATTTGAGCACCTAGTAGTTCTGGGTTTTTTCCTTTGCAAATGTGACGCTGTCCGCTGGAAGGTTTAGGCGAGAGACTGGAGCAATTGGTGGGAAAATGCAACTTTGGATTTTGCTGCAGAGAGGTGGACCTCTGCCCGATGTTCCAAGGGGATCAGGCCTTTTGCCTACCAGCCCATGGGGGAAAGGTTTTGGACCGCAGCCTGCCCCCAACCCACCCAAGCTCGCTTGAAGCCCGCTTGAAAGAAAAAAAAATCCCGCCCGCCAGTTTCAACGGAACTCCGGCCTTTTTGAGGAGGAGCTGTGCTTGGCATCTTTGGTGGCCAAACATTGCGGGCCAGGATATGTGGGCAGAGAGTGCCACACACTTTGGAATGGAATGTATGGCCACCACCATGTCAATGATCCCCCCTCCTATGGTTTTCTAAATATGTATGGCCACCACATTAAGAGAAATTTGAACCCGTGAAGGGGCTGCTTCACTGTTCATGCAAAGAACCATGGSAGCTTACTACTGTTTATGGGAACATGCCCTCAAATGGCGCCAACAGCATTGGCTGCAAGAGTGACGTGGGTTTCGAGTTTTTTTCTTAGACTCCCGCATTTTCTTTTAGCTCAATGCCCTCTTTCCCGCTTTAAAAACTTGAGCTTAAAGAACGACAAACATTTTATAAGTGAGTTGAATGTGAGTGACATTTGTAAGTTCAGTAACCTTGGGAAGTTGGAATTTATGAATTCTATTATCATTTGTTAGTGTTTGATTTAATACTCTTGCACATTCACCAAGAATCATCCTTTGTGCTTTTGCTTATTTGGTGGAGCAATGAATATAATATATTCAGTTTTTGGCTTGCACGATAAAATTTGACCAAATTTGGTTCCACTAGTTACACCAATGGACCTGTGTTTTTTGCAATGTGACGGTGCAAATTTGACTTTGCATAGGCTGAATTCTGTGATGATGACGTGATGTCTTGCTAATTTTTTGTTTGAAAGATTGTAAGAATACTAAAAATATAGAGCTACCAAAATGCTGAGATTGAGATACTCTAAACTGGATTGAAAAAAATTGACATTGGTATTTGATTGATTGTAAGAAATTAAAGTATGTATCAATTGATTCTAATTTAATCTTTTCTCGCACAATTACTCGAACTTTAGATGGCGCTTAGAGAGAATTCAAAAAATTTGACATATAGGGCTCAAGTTTTTTTAGATGAAAAATATGCTCCGTTAATCTAGAGAGGCAAACTATTGCATGACCAGGTGCAAAGAACCTCATTTGCAGAGAAACGTAAAGCAAGCAATACTAACATCGATCTTTGGCTAGATGGCAACTTGTACCCGAGAGATCCTCGGTCTGGAAAGCGTKTGAAACTCAATTGCCTTAAGGACCTCCTTGAATTTGTTGGAGATGGTGARAGTGGCCTCTTAGGCTACATCAAAAGTTTAGATTCTTTGGAGATGATTCAACARCAATACAGTGATGAGATTTCTACATTGAGAATTCAAATTCTCAACTTGGAATCTGATATTCAAGTTCAACGAAGAAAACTAAAAGATCTTCCTAAATTGTTAGAAGAAATAAGAATCTTACAGTTCAAAAAAAAGACCAGTGAAGAACAATTGGCAGATTTGCAAATGACTGTAAACTTAGGATCTATAGATAGAACTAACTTAGAACTCAAGTATGAGCTTGCAGTAGAGGAAAAAGAGCGATTGATAGTTYAACATGTTGAGAAGATGGAGTTTGTTCAATCAGAGCTATCTAAGTCGAAATTAGAACTGCAATGTATGGTAAACAAAAGATACCACTCTCAAGTGAGACAACGTCGTGATTTGAGCACTTTGTCACAACATGGAGGACATGCAAAAACAATTGGCACGATCCATAATTACACCTRAAACAACTAGGAGAGTTCAGAAAAATAATTTAGAAGAAGGAAGATCAGGACGATTGCAATCAAAATGCCCAATTACAATCAGGCAAATTTTTTACAAACATGCTGTCACGGACAGAAGTGCAAGCTAAACTTGAGACTCCAAAGATGACACTAATAGGACAACTCATGGTTAACTACTACCTTGACAAGATTGGTGCAGGTATTGGTCCTGCCAAAATCCTTGAAGTATGTGACCGTAATGCTATCACGTCCAATGGCTATGTTGCAGTGTACAAAACGTGCAAGGGAGCGGTAAAAGCAGTATGCAAAGGGCTTCGAGTTGGATTTCTTCCGCCACTGCATCAAGTAAATCTTCTACGAAGGCAAATGAACTCTAAATTGGAGGAGTTARTAGGCAGTTTTTACAATCTAAATGACACCCTTGTTCTTAATCCCAGTTCAAAGTCAAAGAAAAAAGAGCTAATTCACGTGGCCTTAAACRAGATTAATTATTTCTTTGCTGATGTAGAGATGGTACAAATCACCATGGTGCGACTTTATGGCTTCACTCTTGAAGGTACACAACTGCTTTCAATCACTTTTTGATTTCAAATCACATGTCAATAAATGATTTTATAACTATAGCATTAGAGAAAACTTAGACTCTTGAGAAGGCCTCCTCAAGAGCATGTAGGAGACCCCATTTTACATTTAAATTTGTACTTTGAGAAGAATGAACACATGTTAATCCCCTATATCCACCCATGTACCTTGTGCAAAGAATGATCATGGTTTTGCAAAGGTCTTATTCCATCTTTGTAGAAGAGGTTGTATTATATTGCTATATTATTTTCTATTAGTTTACCAAGGCTGATAATATTTGATCTAATTATATTCTATTACATGATGAAGACCTTAGTACAACAATCCATAGGACAACTTTTGAATGTGCATGGTAGTGATGGTATCCTAATAGCAAATAGCATACATTGTACTAARGGTATTGGTCTATCATTTATTGTTTATTTRTAAACTTAGTGATTGGAGTGCTAAGTACTAKGCAATATGTACAATGWGGCTATRCACTTTTTCTTACCATTTGGTATATCATCATTGATGTCYTCACCATACTTTATAATAAATTAGAATTCTTTGATTRAAACAAAGCATGGAGGTAGCAATACTATCTAATGATGCTACATGCATGAATTTTAATACTGTCTAACTGATGTTGCATGMATGACTTGTTGTGATGAATAGAACTGAAAGGCGATCCTTTGATTTTTGCCATCAASCTAGATGAGGSTGAAATCATCTACGGCCAAAAAATGGAATGTGTATCCATCACACTCATGAACAGAGCATTAGACTCTACTTTCAGCGGCATGACACCCAAAGAATTAAAGAAAGATCAATTGTACTTTTCAGTACAAAGTGAGAGAGAGGTATGGTCCATAACAAGCTTCCAAGTCCCCAAAGAGTCTCATATGGTTTTAGATTGGGTTTTCAGCAAAACAAAAATACCACCTTTAATAGAGGCTCAAGGCAATGGTCAATTTCTTAAGGTTCCAGAGGTGGGAGAGTTCAAAGTAGAATGACACCTTTGTGCTGATATGAAGACAATAAAAGTAACGTATGGGCTTAAACATGGAGCAAATTCCAAACAAAGATGTATATATTGCAACCAAGAGCACTCAAAGCCACTTATTACGACTGAAGAACAAGCAAGATTGACACTAAGCAAAACAACGCAATCGTGGTCAGGCAGTCTTTTTGCAACTGCTGTTCATGAAAAACCTATTATGGGGGCACGTGCTACTCATCGATGGAAACCAATTTTAGCAATACCTATGACTAGAGTGCATATTTGCACTTTTCATGCTTTAAATCGAATAGTGGAAAAGTTGATTCATCTTCATTTCATCTTCATATGGACCATGCGAGACAAAAATCAACAAAAGCTAGCTATCGAGCAAATGCAGAAGGTTTTGTCATCAACCRGTGCACACGGTGGGAATGTAGTCATGATGAAAGACACAGAACTCTTTGGAAAATCTAACAACGTGCCAAATAAAGTCTCGTTAAGTGGAGCAAATTGTGCTAAAATCTTCAAGAAGGGCACTTTTGAAGGTTGCTYTGATAAAATCTACATTGACATTGTTAATGCTACTCGGAATTTTATGGATGGAGGCGCAGCAAAACGAAACAACTAGATTTATGGGAAGCATTGGATGATCTAAGTCAATATTTCATTCACTTAACTTTGACAGACGATCAAATTCATAAATTTCGGGCTAAAACTAAGAATTGGGGTTGACTACTAGTCAACTGCTTTGGTGAAAATCACATCACCYAATATATGGTAAGTTTCTCATTCAATCTACGAGAGGCTTTGTAATTCATCTCATTGTAATAGCAATAACATATGCTAGGGACTAGGGTTCAATCTTCAAATATGTAATACTAAATTAACATATACTGTAGACCAATCACAACATACTTGTCAGTCAAAACTCACAAATTGCATCACTATTTACGGCCACACCTATAAAACTTGCACATGTCAAATTCAACAACAAATGGTAATAACATCAATTTTTGTTCATTAGAGGAAGTTTGGACTCTTGAGAAGGCCCCTTCACTTTGACAAGCAAAGCTATTAAAAGAATCATTGGGAAGCCTATTAAAGGTACTAAAAAGATGTCAGTATATCACTACCTTGTGTGATGTACATCACATGTGCCAACTTAAACAACTTGGATTATGCTTTGTTTTAATCAAAGAATTCTAATTTTTTATAAAGTATGGTGAGGACATTAATGATGGTGAGGACATCAATGATGATAAATTAATAGAGAATAATATAGAAATATAGTACAACTTCTTCTACAACCAATGGAATAAGACCTTTGCAAAACCATGATCATTCTTTGCACAAGGTACATGGGTGGATATAGAGGATTAACATGTCTTCATTCTTCTCAAAGTACAAATTTAAATGTAAAATGGAGTCTCCTACATGCTCTTGAGGAGGCCTTCTCAAGAATCCAAGTTTTCTCTAATAACTTGGCTAATATTCCAGAACAAAATTGACATTATTGGCTCTAAAAATGTTGTTGAATTTAGGAATGTGATAGTTTTAATTTGAATATCTCTAATCTATTTGGTGTTTTTAACTACAACATGTTGTGGTTAGGCATGCTACTTACTTTGTCAATGCGTATGGATCATTATTAGTGTGGAGTTGCCAAGGCATGGAAGCATCTCACCATGTTGCAAAAGCCACGTATCACAGACACACTCAACACTCTGGGGGAAAATACAGGATGAGTCCACTAAAACAAACCTTTGAGCATTGGTTTCGGATAATTCAACACCGTCTGAGAAACAAAGAGGAGTTAATAGAGAATGAAAGCGAGCTACGTGACCTTAATGTTGAAGCTGCATGTCAAGCTAGGCGTGAACGAAGTATGAATTGTAGTGCTCAAATTCACTGGGAAGAATGGCAAGCCTCTATGAAATGAGATGGATCACGATGGGTACCAAGTGTAGAAGAAAATCAGTCAGAAGAAGAATCAACTAAGAAAAAAAATAGTAATCTATCTTTACGTATATGCATCAGCAGCTGCATCAACGAGATCATTCTTGCGTACATGGATCAATAGTTGATCGACGATCCATTTTAGGAGCTCCTCAATAATTTGAACAAGTTGCATTTAYRATAACCTCCACAACACTRGCTCTAGAGTTGATTTGAAAACATTAGACATTAGACATCAATCAATGCTTCAACTATATAGCAACAAACAACATATTGATCAGACCATCCAACTATTAATCTTCGGTGTTAGGCAGGGTTGTGGTTATTTGCTTTTAATGGAAATCTTGTCATTTTAGGATGGAGGTAGCTTCATCACTTCAATTAAGACTGCAACTAACTGCCTCAAAAAGTTAGGAAAAAAAATCCTAGCTACCTAATTATAATATAATGAGAATATTATGAGTAGTCAATAAAAATTAGCAAGACAATTATGTAAGTGATTATTAAACTTGTAATGGACAACAATCTGCAAGTGATATCAACAATCTACAATGTGTAATTGCTAAAGCTATAAAAATTTAATATATCAATCAAACAAAACTTTGATTGATGCAGTTACTTGCCTCCAACTCATAGCCCCCAAAATGACGGTATTCTGTGCCATTTTAATGAGAAGTTGTGCCATTTTACCTAAATACTGCCAATTTAACAAAATTCACCATCAACATGCCATTCGCTTCTGGAAATGAAGCCAATCGTTTCATCTCCCAACAAATTGATCTTGTTGATATGAACTTGTGAATCATATTGAGTTTCAAATGAGTTACAGAGAACTTGTGAACCAAATCCTATGAAGTTTTATTAATAGGTGTTCCTCTGTAGACAGTAACGTTGCAAGAGAAAGAAGTCTTTCAATTGATGATGTACCAAGCCATTTGAGCTCTTTTTGGTCCTAAGGTTGACTGTTTGAGTGGTCTACCTTGACACAATTTTGAGCCTCCTAGGTGGTAGTACCCCTGTAGCTGTAAACTTTGCTTCATTTCGCCTATTCACCTATGCCATACAATTTGAATGGTAGCAATTTAGTCCATAGTAGTCTATATGGTGAATTTCGTTAAATTGGCGATATTTTTGAGCTGAAAATGGCAGTATTATGTGCCATTTTCATGAGATGTTGTGCCAATTTAATGGAACCTCAACTTTAGTTGGAGTTCCATCGATTCCAAGCATAACAGCTTCTATACAAGATTGCGAACTCATTGAAAAAAGATTCATAAAAAATCTAAAACTTTTAAAATTTGATACAATGAAGAAAATAATAGCATCAGAATATGACAAGCAAACAAAATGCAAAAAGGAATTTCACAAAGCAACAGGTAATGTAGATATTCATCACTAGAAATTCACAACAAGACATTTATGCATCGACATCTGTAAAGCAGATTGTAAAAAAAGACTAAAGCTTGAAAGCCAATCGACAAAAACAAACAGAGTCTACAAGCTGATAGTTAGAAGGACTGGATATAGGAAGGTCGAAGCTTGATATTGTAATGAGCTAGATAGTTTGGAAAGAAAGGCATGAGAGTAAAATAAAAATAAAAACCCACGGCGGGAACGACAATAAGCCTTCACCAACTGCCAAGTGTTGTTCATCCATTCACTAAGGCCTTCCCACACAAGAAGGACTTACTTATTGAACGACAGGTGTTGCATTCTGTTTCAAGTGATAATCATGATCACGTTGCATCATGATGATCACGATCATGACACACGCCTTGGGCCACTAATCTGTAGCCACTGTGGCCCTCATGCCATGATGGACCAACTACTTCATGGGCTATTGTACCGTGGGAACTTACTAATCCATGATAACCCTGAGCCACTGAGTGGGTTCATTTGGCTCCTAATGTCATCTTTTTATAAATGTGTTGTTTTGAAATTTGTATGGCTAGCATTATCTTTGTGGCAAGAGTGCTAATGTTTCTATAAAATATGTATAGTCAAAGCACTAATTTGTGTTATGATATTCACACCTAATTTTGACACCTACCTAAATATGATATTCTTAAATGTTGGATGATGTGGCCTAATCATGTGGCCTAGATACGTCAAAACCAAAAATTTAGGTTAACATGTCATACATTAATGATTACAAGTAGGCTTCATTTCTAAAAATAGTTTTTATACTGCCACAAATGGCCTTGAATACTAATGTCAAAATTAACTAGAAACAACAAAAAATGTAGCATGAGTATATTGAAAAATGTACAAAAAAAACTTGTAGCCAAAAAAATAGTATAAAAATAAGAAATAGCCTATTGTTAATTAGTTTTATAAAGACTTTTTGATATTTTTCCTTCCAAAGTTTCATTGTTGAATAATARTACAGGTGAATGATAGGGTCATGAAGATACRTTATTTCCTTAAGAATAAAGGAAGTACCATTGTTGTTTTTTCCATTGCACTTTATCATACATGTATATGTATACTAAAAGTTGTAGATTAGCATTTCAACTATGAAGGATTTATTTCAATTACAATTATGTCTTCCATGTTTAGAATTTGGTTTTCACATTACAAATATCCATATGAATAAAGTGGTAAATACATTATACATTATATTTATACATAAATTGTCATATGGTAAATGCATTGAACAAAGTTTGCTAATTATGAAGTTCTCTATTTTAGGCCTTTTTCACTATTCAACTTTAGAAAAGAAGAAGGAAAGAAGACCCAACCCTAGTAGACACTTCATGTTCATTTGAAGCTTTTGTACTTGTTGGCTTTGAGTTTTAGGGTTCTAGAGAGAGATTGTAAACATTTAGGGTTTGCTTTTCATGAAGTCTATTGCTACATGTGTAGGGGTTGTAGAGAGAGAATTCTCTGAAGAGTTTGAGGATATTTGGTGTAAAATATATTGCCACAAGTTTAGAGCATTGAGCTTTTGTTTTAAAGGTTGTCTACAACAACTTCCAAGTTTCAGTTTAGGATTTCATCATGGAGGAAGACAATGAGTTCAATGAGGACGATTGTTGCTATGCTTCTGATTTTGAAGACGATCTAGAATATGTTGTAGGAGTGCAAGACATACTTGATGGAGCTTGTGGAAGTCACGGAGCCATTTCTTCTTCAACCTTTGAGGATGCTCACTTCCATTTGTTAGATTTTAAATCTGATTCAGGCTGTGATGAAGGCATGGAGGAGATGCTTGGAAGGGATGGTGGATGGAAAGGTGATTGCAAGAAAAACCAGTACTATTTTGTGTCACAATTGGAATAATAGAGTTGTCATGTGCTATAACATTTGAAGCATGAATCCACTTATTGTGAAACTTTTATTGGAGATGGATAACTTGATTGTCATTAGATCCCTTATTTTTCAGAATTTTTTAAAAATCATTTTGTATTTAAATTTGAATTCTGCTAATTTGTCACACTTTGCGGTTTAGGGTTTTTTAGGACTGAGGAGTATCCAAAATTAATGATCTAGAGCTCAATTGGAATAATAGAGTTGTCATGTGCTATAACATTTGAAGCATGAATCCACTTATTGTGAAACTTTTATTGGAGATGGATAACTTGATTGTCATTAGATCCCTTATTTTTCAGAATTTTTTAAAAATCATTTTGTATTTAAATTTGAATTCTGCTAATTTGTCACACTTTGCGGTTTAGGGTTTTTTAGGACTGAGGAGTATCCAAAATTAATGATCTAGAGCTAAAATTTTTGTGGTCTATTCCTACACTAGAAATACATGAATCTACTGAAGGAAATTTACAAAAACATTATTTTATGTCCTTTATGTTCATGCAAACAGGGCTCCTTTACGTGCGCAATTTTGAACATTGAAAATAGTTTGAAGATCATTCTTTTGGTGAAGATATCTTCACCAAGAAGTCTTTTCCGATGGACAATTTTTATTTTCTTTGAAATTTTTTTTCCCTATTTTTGACAAATTAAAACGTCAAAACACCTATTTTCATGAAATTTTGTACTTTTCTAGTTCTCCTACTTAGAGAATTTTTCTACACTTTTCCTTCCTAGGGTACCTTCTTCTTAAAGGTGTATACTTTAAACATATTGTTTATATTTTTTTTAAATTGTTTTTCTAATTATACAGTATTCCCAAAAAAAATATGAGTACTGTGGAAAATGCTATAAGAAACGGTCGATCTTTCTTGCAATCACCCAGAACTCAAACTTTACGACTATGGACGTATCATACTTCATAGATGAGCCTCCCAAAACTTCATTTGATCATATTTCATTAGAGTCTTCTCCAAAGTTTGTTCAATTCACACTTGCTARTAAGATTCTCATGATTGATTTTTTAYAAAGAGARAGGTTTCCTACTTTTCATGAGATTCGTGAGGTGGATGGAAACTTCCATCTGCTCTGTACAAGCGGGTCACACATTATTGTTTCCATCAAGGTGGTAAGAAAAGATCCTGGAAGAGGAGAAAAGAAGATCTTTCCATTTCAACACCAAGAAGAGAGAAAATCTATGAAATGTTTTGTGAGTTCCAAATCAAAGTTATGGTGCCGCTTCACAATAATGAACGCTCCAAAGAATCCAATATCTTCAAAGAAGCAATTGTATTTGTGCATACAAAACACAGTGGACATCATCCAAGTACAGAAGTGGACAAAATGTTTCTACCTGTACATCCATTGGTTATTTCTTTTGCAATGGAGAATTKGAAGCACATGATTTCTACATCTATTGTTGCTTTGGCATGTATCCAAGAAGGAACTAAGATACAAGCCATGGTCGAAAACTTGGAGYGTGCAAYATRTTGATTTTTTCTTATTCCTAAGGAAGTTGAGCAACTTTTGTACTTYATCAAATTGAATGGTACTTACTTTCTTCATTCTTTATTTTAAGTTCATACTTTTACATGTATTTATTTCTTGAAATTTGATTATGTTTTGTTTCRGTTTTATTCATAAATGCATTAAAGATAGATGATTGGGATGTTGTCAACATAGAAGTCTTGAGGCTTTAAGAACAGGGAAAGGTGATTTTCTACTAACCATATTGTCCAACAAATGAGGATCCAAGACAAAGACCATTTGTTGTTGTCATACATGATGACTTCATGAGAGCAAATGCCAAACGATTTTCAAGGGGGCATTCATGGGCATTTGAATCGATTTTCAAAACAAATCAATATGATTTACCTTTATATGTCGCAGTTGGCAAAACCGCAAGATGGCAAGGCAATGCCCATTTTCTACATGCTATGCACTAAAGATTAAGATGGGGGTCACAAAGGAATAGCATTACAACTTGCATTAACACATGTCTTTTCAAACATTGAGGACATAAGACCATTGGCAATTATTATTGACAAATGCAAAACATCATTGAATGCTATAAACCATGTGGGTAAACAATGATAAACATTGTTGGAAACATGGAAGAGTTGAAGAAGAGAAAATATTAGGACAAGTTTTATTATGTTGGTTTCATGTTATGAAGGCATGGAGTGAGAATTTTTTGACTCGTGTGCCTATTCCGGAGAAAAATAAGATTTGGCAAAGTCTACACATACTATTGAATTGCCCTTGAGAAGATCATTTTGAAGAGAATTTAAGAAAATTCTATGCGGACTTTGAGCATAGTCTTGGAGTGAAAGAGTACATAAAATGTGGGTGGGCGGATTGTGAAGTGCCTTGGAGGACAATGTGGCCGAAATTCGGAAGGCTTTTTTTATATGGTGGTATGGACACTACTAATCATGTGGAAAGACATTGGGCATTGGGAATGGATTAACACCTAAAGGTTTTTGACTAAATTTTCACCAAATTGCTCCAAAACTGCCATTTCTGGGACAAATACCAAATTTTCTTTAAAAAATTCCTTTTGAACACATGTGTCCGTAGGATCTTGTAGTACACTAGTTTGAGAACATGTCAAAAAAATTTCAGGAATTTCCATAGATTGCAAGATATTAGCATTTGAATTGGCCAAAAAACTTTTTCTGGCCCTACAAAAAACGGGCAACTGCACTTCAGATGGTCACATGTGTATGAAAAATGCCCAAAATGTTGTTTATACTTTGGATTCATTTTTCAAGTCAAGTTGGACATGTGCTTGAAAATTTTCAGATCATTTGGAATTGTACAATATATAGGAAAAAAATAGTAAGTAGCAACAAGTAGAAAATGACTTAACTACATCTTCAACTACATCCGATACAATTAGAGTGTGAATGTGTTATCGTTGGGCACTTCATTGGCCTCGGGGTCCATTTCTTCTTCTGACTCATCGTCGCTAGTATTGCCACCATGTCTCTCATCGTCGCCGTCATCCTCTCTTGGTGGTATTGCTGGATGAAGCAGCTCATATTCTACCTCTGAATTCAAATTGCGCACTTTCGTTTCCACGCTACCGCCCGCACTTTGCGTTTGCACTAATCGTTTTGTCAACCTCAATGTATCAGTGATGCCATCAATGTTTGTAACAGCGTGACGCTCATCTGTGCTTTGTTGCCAAGGATTTCGGGTGGAATTGGCTTCACTGATAACAAAACGCTGCGCAACAGAATGTGTGCATTTTGGATTTTGTTGTAGCCTATCTTGCGTCTTCCTCAAACGCTTCTTCCCTCCATGCGTGCGTTCATGTGTACCCGGTGAATATCCTCCTGGACCGGATACCGGTGAAGGTTGTGAGGGCTGGGGGCCAATCCACAAACTTCATTATCAACAGTCGCAGGTGGACCGCAATGCATGGGAGGCCTAGTGGATCTTGACGGAGGGGTGGGAGTAGACCTTGTGGCCCTTGACAGAGGGGCGGGAGTAGACCTCGTGACCCTTGGCTGAGGGGCGAGAGTAGAATCAATAGCCCTAACAACATCTACACTTCCACCTTCAATCAAAGGCGCATGATTGCGATTCAAGGTCACAATAGCTTGCAATGGCAAATCTGAATTGTATCCCGCTATCTCCGTCGTCAGAGTGCTACGCGTTTGGGAGATTGGACTCCTCTCACGTACAATCTCTTCTGTATGTATTGGCTCTTCTTGCCTAGTCGATTCCTCAGTAATAGAAGCAGTGCTACAAAGATTCATTCCCACGTTGGAGCCCAGACATGCAGCTACCGGACATGCATCTACTACAGGTGTCGCAGTGTTTGTTGTTGCAGGCACTACAATGTCTACGCCTTCATTGCTATCATTTGGAGTGTGGGCTCTCACTGGCACCGAATCCATTGGTAGAGGTGCTTCACGGGCCCAAGCAATGTAAGGGAGGCTTTCTGTCCGACGTTCGGATTCCCTCTCAGAATAATAGTCCACCTCCATCTTCGCCGTGTACATGTTTCCGAAGTTCCGTTGTGCCATAGGGGTGTCTTGTCTACGTATCATTCCTGCCCAAGGATTGCCGCGTAGGTGAACGATTACCCGCTTCCATTTCTCGACGAAATGGTGTACTGATCCCACAATGTCTTCCAAAGATCCTCAAGTCAATGGTTCCTTGTTCACTTCCGATGTGCCTCCGTCCTCCAAGTACTTTTCATAGAACTCCGCAGCATTGTGTCCACGTTTCCTCTGCTTGAGTTTGCAATTGCTGTAGATATACACCAACGACTCCGCCTTTGATGCAGTTAGGCGGTTTTGCACATTATTGTGAACGAACGAGTATATGCTCCAATTCCTTTCACAAGATGATGCTGAGCATGTCAAGGATAAAACTCTCATTGCAATTTTGGAGAGAACGTTGGCACCTACAAGACTCCACCACTGATGAGGCATCAAAGTACCTTGTTTGACATCCAGAGCCTCCTCTAGAGGGTCAAAGGGGCCCGTCTTCTCTTCAAATTCGGTCAACTCCGTCATTGCAAGGATTGCTGACAATCCCAATGACTCGCTCATTTTTCGTATGACATAGTTCATAGCTTGCCTAGCCTCGGTGTTGTTACGAAAGGATGTTATATCAATCAAAAAAGGGTTTAGGAGTGCCCCGGCATAGTGCAGGTCTATGCGCATCAGTGACCACCAAGCCTTAAATTGTTTCTCAAATTTAGCTGCGAGGTCAGGGTCCATAAGAAAAGAAGGCTTTTTCAACTCGTACACGTGGTTTTGAAGGGTCTTCATAACCATCCAAGCATCGGGCATGGCTGGTTTCTTCTCACCAAACAAGTGAAGAGCTTGAACGGCGGGCGCCACTATGAACAAGAAATTGTCACACTCACTCCAAAAAAATTCTAAATGAATGTCTGTCCGCGCATCCTGCACTCGAAGTTTCAATGCAAGGCCGTTTTTCCGTTGGAACAAACTATTCTCAAACGCCATGTATTCCGGCTCATTTATCAATCAAACCAGTGCTCCTTTGCAGGCCACTAAACGCTCTATCATGAGGTAGTTCACTGCAAAACGCGTTTTGGAAGGCATCCGCAATGCCTTTTTCAATGAAAACCTCTGAAAGACAGCTAGAGTATATTGGTATCGCTTAATGAACTTCACAATCGCTTCACACTTTCTCACGATACCGTTCAAGCGAGAACTTTTTTCCCAATCTTCCATAAGCAGGTCCATTATTGAACTGCACATCCCTGCAAATATATGTGAGGATAYTTATCATTCAAAGACTTCAACGCCCCCGTCATCACAGCTGCATTGTCCGTACATAGTTGGACAATGTTTTGAGGTCCGACTTCTTCTATGTATTTTTCAAGAATTTTGGTCATGTATGCAATGTCCTTTTTTTCCCCAGTGGTGTCCACCGATCCTAGAAAAACATCCCCCGCAGGACACATAACCATTACGTTCAGCAACGGACGGCTATTCGTATCTGTCCATCCATCCCAACAAAGAGTTGCTCCATAAGTCGCAATGGCGCATTTCGTACGCTCAGCGACCATTTGGGAAACCTCCTCTCTTTTTGGCTCTATCAGTTTTGTTCGCAATGCATGGTACGAAGGTGGCTGGTATCGTAACCCAGATGCGGCCGTTTCTTTCACAGCATTCACAAACGCAGGGTGATGCACAACGTTGAATGCAATGTTTGCCTCATAAATAAAGAAAGACTATAGCTTATCCAACTTCTGTCTCATTGCAATTTGTAAGGCCTCGTCCATGCTCATTTGTCGAGACATGTTGGGGGTATTCCTCCTTGTCTCCACCGTCGTTGGAGTCGAATCCACTGAACTTGGAGCAGCATGTTGTACATCATCGGCACTGCAAGGCACCTCTACTTCCTCCAAACACGCGGCCAGGGGCGATTGAACCACCCCCTCCTCTACGCCATCCTGTCCCGGGACCTCCCCCTGCATTTCTTCAGAGGTCATTTCTTTTGGAACCAACCCCTCGCAATTCTGAAACTTCTGCGAAACCGCAAACGGCATTTTCTTACACTTCTCCCCTATGGTCTTGGTGCCGTGACCAAAGTGAGAGAATGCCTTCTTCTGTACAAAAACGGAGGTCCATCCACAGAAAACACATTTCCGTGTATTCCCCGCAAATTGAGGTCCGCTTCGCAAAGCCAACCATGGGTCCCAGTCTCTCGTGGCCCTTCGAGTGTCGCTGGATGTTGTCTTGCTTGTGGCCGCGTGGCATGCCATGTCCTTGATTGCCGATGAGCTCCTAAAACAGTTTACGGGTAAAGATGATCAAAGTGGATATCTCGAAAAAAAAAAGACGCTAGCCACCTCTGTCGAATGGACAAGGGCCCCACTCCAAAAAAGGGTGTTGCCCTCCGAAGACACGAGCGCACGCAAGAAGCTTCTTTCAAAGATTCAAGTCATGAGGTCAGCCATGGAGGAAGGTAACCAAAAAAGACCTACCTCCAAATTTATACCCGCGGTCGTCATGGGCATTGGCGACCGCGGATACAGGGTCCAGTCGGTTTTAGGGTCCAGGAGACCGCGGGTCCGCCACCACAGACAACAGCACTGGGTGGGGTCCACTGCAAGATGGGGTGACTGCGGGTCTTACAAGGGCGACTGCAGGTACTTTCTAGGCGACTATTGCTGCGAATCTTGGCAGTGCAAGATTGGCGACTGCGGTCTGTGGGTCCTTTGGGCGACTGCGGGTCCCACGGGGGCGACAACAGGTCGTACCTGGGCGACTGCGGGTACATGGTAGTGGAGGTACATTTTGCACTTTGAAATGTACAAGCACTCTGCATTTGAGGAGGTGGTCCATTTTAATACGCATTTCTGCAACTTCAGAAATTTATAACTACTTCCACAAAGCTCCAAAAAAAAAATAAGACAACTTGGGTTAGATGCCAATTCTACTTGCCTTTTTAGGAAAACTTCTGACGAAGATGACGGTGACCACGTGTAATCTTCATCCGCCAATCCTTCAACAATGTTCTTCTGCGGCCCGAGCCCGTCTCGTAGGTTATTTCCTAGACCCGTTGTTGGAATAGCCATGTCCGTTGGAACTATGCTTTTCTTGGAAGTCTTGAAGGTCCTCCAATCCACGGTTTGCCCCAGCTTCAGCTCCGCATACACCATTTGGCATATGCCCAATGATGCTTCGCTCCGTGGTACTCTCAGAGTTCCATACAAAGCATGATGCACTTCAATGCAGCGCTGGACAAATGCATCATCTCAACAATAATGAAGATTCGCATTATTGTTCTTCAAATTTATCTTGTGCCGATGGTGAGGAAATAGCTTGTCGATATGGCACCATCCCACATATGCCTTGCAAGTCGTCAGGGTCCAAACAGAGTCCACACTCCACCAGCCTCGGTATGCATGCGCATCCGTGTCCAAAAGAATGCGTCGGTTTTTGCTCTGACGGTCATCTTTCTTCTTTGTCTTCTTTTTTTGCGGATCCATCGTGTTAGAGTATGTGTTCACAAACACTAGATCTCCGGGCACATGATTGAGGCACTGAAAAACACCTGCAAGAGTTTGGTATCCAAAATTCCAACTATCGGGTACGCATTCAGACGCTTGGAGGCGGATGAAAGACAAGGCGCGGCATTGGAAATGGCGCGTTAGGGTTACAGGCCCCGCTTCAAACACTATAACAAAACATGGTCAAAAAAGCCGTCTTTCAAAAACGAGTGAGGGTCTTTTTACCATGTTTCTATGACATTGGATTCCATTGTTATATGCAATGGAATTTTTCTACAGTCACTCGTTTTATTCATTGTCAATCAATCAAAACTGATTTTAAAAAAATTGAATGACTAGATATATATATGTAGTGCCATCACATATGTACTACCTTTGTTCATACAGTTCATTCACTACAACAAATTAAGAATTGTTAAAAGGAATTCATTGTGGGTTACCTGATTAATCTGCTACGTTCTAGTACTATAGCAAGTGCGCGCATGTACGCACTGAAATTCATTTGCAAATTGTGACTACAATTCTCATAATACTGAGCGCAGGATATATCATTTGAAAAAGACTTTGAAAGACATTTCCAATGGACGGCAAGTATATTACTCACTCTGGAATTCCAGAAATTGAAGTTAGAAAATGCAATTAAAAGAATATATTCACTACGCGCATAGTGGCCACTCCAAAAAAACATTGACTTACACTTAATTAATCACAATTCCTGTACGTACAAGTGGCTTTCCTGCGCGCAGACTAGCTAGTATAATTTAATTGATGCCCATGACAATACATTAAAAAAATGGATGTTCATGCACTTTTCAGAAGAATTCATGTAAGAAAAAAACACATAAGTACACTTTTGCAAAGCGAGTACATGTGGTCATAGGTATAAGTACCTAAATCAATTACGTTCCATTTTTTATTCAAAAGTACATTTATTTCAAAACCAGATGTGCGCACGAACATGTATGTCAATAGATTTAGATGCATAATCAAGTAATCAACTACATGCGCACATGAACATGTATGTCAGTAGATTTAGATTCCTAATCAACTACATGCACACAGGACATATACATAGCCTATATATTGGTACATTGAGATGCTTAATAACATGTACAGACATGTTAAGACTTGTGGAGCACGCGCGCGCCTGCCTGCATACATGAAAGGTCTCACGTACAATAGCTATGCATGTTAATTTGAAAAATCCATTCACAAAAAGATGGTCAATTCATCAATTGCAATTACTCATGCTCAATGGAACTCTTATTCTAGACACTTTCAGCTATCACAGTTGCGCACAGGTTTACTTCCATCTACCATCCACATGTTGCAATACAGCTAGTGACCAATATATTGCAAGTTTATTTTGGCACATTTTCTGCGCGCGCGCGTAGTCAATGACTACAAAAGAAATTAACTGTTGACTACGTGTGCGTGCAGTCAATTATTGGAAAAGAAGTTAACTACTGACTACGCGCGCGCAAACCAAAACGTGCCAAAAAACAAAACAAAAAACATTGAGTACTTTTAACCATGCTATCTTCAATTGTAATACGGTATGTACTCCTCTACAGTCATCCTTGGTGCAGAGATTTCTAGGTCCCTCATCAAATCATCAGCTCTATGCAATATATGCACAGACTTTTATATACCACTTGCAGAATGCTAATCCCCAAAGCATAATTGCCAGGCCATACATTGAATTCACGCACCAACTTCAAACGCTCTCCACATCCTCATACAGTGGATTCTCGCTTCTTTCTTTATCTTCCCGATTGTACAATGCGGAGGTAACTTGACGACCTCCTTTCACATTCTGCATAACATAAGCACTGTTACAGATTTCCTTTTCATTCATGAATCAAAGTCTACAATTCCATACATAAATTGCAAGATGCCCCTTCAGGTTCACGGTAGACAACAACATACAACCACAGAACTCTTCTACCTAAGTGGACAACTGCAACTACTATGTACCTTCGTCATGCACATTMACAGTCCGTATAACTTCCTGTTCTGGCAAATCATTGCTTCCAAGATTGGGATGTCTACAGCTCAACAATTCAGAATGCATCGACCATATTCCACTACGCTATCACTTTGGTAAATGAAAACTTCACTACTGGGGTGCGTGACGTCCATACATGATAGTTGGATGCCTTCATGCACGGCTACAGCTGTTTATCAATTGTTTCAATACACAGGAATCAACATTCTGTGGTCCTTCACATACCTCCCTTTCCTCAGTGAGTGCCCCAAATTCATCATGATCAAAGGCATGCTCCAATGTCAGCTGCTACGTTCCGCCCTTGAAGTGCGCATATACAATAATTCAGGTGTTCGTAGGTACCTACAAAACTTGCAACATATTAGTGCGCTGGAACTTCAAAGGCTGACATAGTTTTCTGCGTAACCGTGGAAGTATCACTTTCTGTTCTGTTTATGCATACATAGAGGACCATCCTTCACCAAACTTTGAAAACAAGCATGAAGAATTACCTTGGGCATTGCTGCGCGAACTCTCCTCTGCAACGTCTGGTCAGTTTCTTTTAAATTCTCAAGAACAGCCATAGGAGCAACTGTCCCTCCCATCACCAAAAATTTGGTACATTCACTGTTTCCTGTGACAAAGGCTGCATGTACTCACCCAGCAATCTTGTCACTTTGTCCAGCGGTGGAATCTCCACTAGATGAGAAACGCACCATAGAATAGGGGTATTTGGCAAACCTTCTGCTTGATTCAAGTAGCTTATGTGTTGAGGAAATCGAGAACTCCTGTTGTACATGACAGGGATATTCTTGTACAGCACTCGCACTACAGAGATCATTTGTTGACCTTCTTTGCATATTTCATTTGCTGAGTCAACGCACCTAGATTTCCGATTCACCCCTGCGTACGCTTCCGCCACAACCTTCCCGACATACTTCGGATGCAAAATCCAGACACAAGTTCTCGTTTTTATGGGGTGCTGCAGAAACATACGTCATTCAGCCCATTGAAATTTCTACCTAATCTATTACAACAGAGAATAACATTTCTTACTTGTTGTCACTCAAGAATTTAGTTCAACACTTGCATTTAAAGAACACTAATTACACTGAATTCAAAAGAAGACGATCACTCTCCAAGGGTAGGACTATCTCTGCACACAAATGCCACGTGACACTGCTCGTAAACCTAAAGAATAAACTCACGAAATTCTTGGGACGCTTATAAAACTCCAACTTCTTCAAAACAGAGGATTCCATTTCCGTCACCCTCTGCTTCTTCTGTGCTGCTTGTTTGGTCCTCTTGTTCATTTTCCCTTTCATCTCCTGGTTGCCACTGCTTTCGCCAAATTCAGTGTCCAGTTTTCTTTTTACAACCTCCCTAGGTAGAAGAGGTGGCTCCTCCTCTTCGCTTAAATCGTCTAATCCTGCATCTATAGCATTCAAATCTTCTTTCTCTTCTTCCGACCCACTGCCAGCTTCTGTGCTAACGTCAAGAGCTTCATCGCGCAACGACATGCTGGAATTCTTTTGGGCTTTTCTTTTACTGCATTCTAGTTTTTTAAGCCCCTCCATTGATTTTCCTTCTTCCGCAATAGCTTTCTGCTTAGAGTGAGACGAATATTGCCCTTGCGATTTACCAATTCTTGGGGCCTTCTGAGTTCCACTTTTGGAGATTCTTCCATCTCGTTTCACTGTGATTTCGCCACCTGTTGACTGACGCAGCCAACCTTCAATTTCTTCGGTGCATGCTTGCTTTGACATGTTCAGAACGCCTTCACTGATACTATGCTTTCCTCTACGTAAAGGAATTAACTCCCCTCCATCGGAAGACGCATCAGAAGAGAGCAATACTGCCTCCTCTTTGGCAATGCCCGCACTTCCTGCACCAATCACGATTGCATATGAATTTTGTTTTGCATGACCATTGTCATTCGTGAATATACACCTTTCTGTATCCAGTGCATCAGTTACTAAATCCGTTGTAGTGTACTCCACCCGGGTTTTCTTCAACCCAACCTCTACATTCTCCCTTTCCCTGTCATAGCATAATTCAACGGGTCCACGACTTCGAATTCTAGAATTTGGCAACTGCTCCTGTGCTACTTCGTCCTTATAGTCTCTCATTTTCGGCTTCTTCAAAATACCCAACACTTCAGCTGCAGTTCTAGTTCCAGCCCTATTGGATTTCACACTCTGACTTCCAAGTGCCGGCATAGAGGCTCCATTGTCACGCATTTTCAAATTCGACGACGGCTTCGAAGCACTTCTTGCTGCAAAAGATGCCAATATGCTATCCACATCATCATGCAGTTGATTGCTGATGTCTACCATTGGATTCCTGGGTGGTTTTCTTGACGCTACTGTTGTCGGCATAGGTAAGACATTGTTGAAATCAAAATCCTCCTGCACCAAAAAGCAGACACATTCAATGAAAATTGTGGCTCTCATAATCATTTAAGTAGACACACTACAGTTTCATGACAATTTTCTAGGAAGCGGTAGCTCTGTCATTCACTTTATGTTCCACTTACGGAGGCTTTGAAACGGCCAACTGGTGATGAAGAAGGACTGCCATGTTCCCTGTCGTTGCCTTCAAGACCACATTCTCTTTCCGAGTTCTGATTCTCTTTCTGTTACATTTCATCAATCTCCAAGAACAAGTCAATTACAAATATGTACGTCCCCACAAARAAAGAAAGATAGAAATCACACAAACATGAATTGACAATGGAAAAACTGTGATGTTCAGAATTGTACCAAACTGGATATCTCCGAATTCGCATTTTTTCAAATTCCGCTTCCATTTGTCACTCCCTTCCGTGGACTTCCACCAATCTACCAATTGCAACCACGCCGCTTGTTTACAACCGTCAGGTCTCCTATTGTCTCCATGATTAATCCAAAACTGGTGATACTGAGCTCTACATCTTTTGAAGTAACCCTTCAAATAACCCTCCACCATTCCAACAGGAAAAGGTTTCAAAACTATGAACTGCCTTCCAACCTCCTTCATTATTTCTTTCATAGTCTCTTTTTCACTGACATCTATATAAGCATCTTGGACAACATCATGTGCGGCCAACTTCAAGGCATTAAAAAATTGAAACTTATAACGAACAATGTTCCCTCCCTCATCTTGAAGTAATGTCACCTGCGGTACCCTCCCTTCCGAGATAGCCATTTTCACTTCCTTCGTGTAAGACTTCTCGTCCTCTCTGTGAGCTTTCCGTTGGTTCAAAGATTGAGGAATATTTGACTTACTTGAACTGTGTATGCCCCGTTCCAAGCCCAAAGTTGATGTTGAAGGCGTTCTCGCCTGGCTATGTTGGGTTTGGTACTTTGAACGTGCAGGAGTATTCTGAACGTCCACACCATTGCTTCGAAGTGGACCCTATTGTGTCTCCGCCGACTCTGGAGGTGGTGAATCCCGTAATTCAGAACGGTGTGGTTGTACTCTCTCATGGACTTGGTTATTCCTGTTACTGTTGTCGCCTACGTGACTACTCCGGAAGCGGGCCCCACCCATGGTACTTTGTTCACGTTCTGCTTCCTCCCTTCGCCTAGAACGAGGACAAAACCATGGTCCACCGCTGCTTGTTGGTGGTCTCGTCGACAGAGGTTGCGCTGTCGTTGTTACTTTGCAATGCGAAAGAACTGGCGGCCTTTCAAAAAGCTCATGCACCGAAGGACTTGTGTTGTGCACGTTCAACCAATTACGATTTTGATTAACACCTCCCCCTTGTCCCAACTACGAAAGCAAAAAATTCTCTAGATGTCCCCCTTGAGAAGGACCTACGTATGATTGCGGCAGTGCATTCAAGGATCCGTTTGGAAACGGTGGATACATTCCAGCACCTATAAACTGTTGCATGGGATGGACTCCGGATTCGTAACCTGGTCCGTAATTTGGCCACGCATTTTGAAGTCCGTATGGAATCTGGGACCCGGAAGGACTCCTGCTGTCCTGCATGGTGCAAAACGAAAGCACATTCCACTTTGAAGTGTCCTTCGCTACATTAAAATCATCTTTCTTCTGCAACTATTCCAGTGCAGGCACTGAAACTAAGATGCTAAAATCTACATATGTAGCCATAAAACATTACATCTATGGTTTCACTTCAGCATTGCACCAGCTTCATAAATAATTCTTTCGTTCAATGACAGCGATTAAGAAAATCACAGCCTGAATCCTTTAACACTTAAATTTCTTATCACTCAAGGTAAAATAGATGCATTCAACTCAAATTTCGATGATGTCAAAGATACAACCTACCAATGTCCCATTGACATTTCTAATAGAACACGTTCAACAGGTACATTTTGCACCGTCATGACCGTGTCACATGAATTCATACTATCAATCAAAATGAATTCCAAAAAAAATGCGAGGGAATCCATTAATATGACATTTACTTTCAAGATGACCATGAACGAATCACAAGAATCAATCGGACCTCAACATGCATTCATTGTGTCTAGTACCCGAATCCTATTGACCACATAATTCCTCAATCAAAAAATTCATACTTCTAAATAATTGTGAAATAATATCAACTGATCCATTGGTTCAACGGCACATTCTAGCTTCTGAAGTTACTTTGCTTCTGAAGTACGTTCATTTATTATTTCCGGTTAAAGAATCAAACCTACTATTTATTCCAAATCTCTGAAAAGACAAAAAAAAAACCTTGTAAACCTGAATCTTTGCTTATAATCAAATTCAGAATTTCGGGTGCAGCGGACAACGCAATTTTCGTTGGTCCCGTGCACCTCTCCTCACAAGGATAACCCACTTTGCATGCTCTAATTGATGTGGACCATCATATTTGTTAACAAGCTGGAGTGACGATCCATGAAAACTTCACATCTGTGCCTTCTGTGTCCACCAAATGCATGCACCTACGCATACCTTCAGTACACTGGAGAGACCCATTGTTTCTTAAAACACTGAGGCTTTATCATTTCATAAAAAGAGAGCCAGACTTGCCTAAATGTGCTTGCTCCATGACAAGTTCAGAATTTCCGTGAATTTCTGACTTCGTGCAACTTTAACAGTTTCCATAAATGCATGAAACACATTTGAAGCGGTTTTTTTCATGCGCAGGCGTCAATTAATGATAAAAAATCCAAAATTCACCTGCTGAATGTAAGCTACAACCCCGGCCTTCCACCTAAAACAAAAACAAAAATTAAGACAGTGCATAATTCAATGTACACGTTTCTTCACACAATGTGTCCTAAACAACAACATAACATAGAGGCCAACAGAACGTGCTATTAGACGTTATGGAAATGTTTCCGTA
The DNA here is from genome assembly GCA_006891605.1 of Pleurozium schreberi. Classification (NCBI taxonomy): domain Eukaryota; kingdom Viridiplantae; phylum Streptophyta; class Bryopsida; order Hypnales; family Hylocomiaceae; genus Pleurozium; species Pleurozium schreberi. Next base: position 28,038 of record VACF01000483.1, on the reverse strand, counting down.
AAAGCCACGTTAGAAAACTTTGGTAAGTACAAATAAAGAACAATACAGAAGCACATATTCATTSAGAAAATTGCATTCAACATTCATTATGTACATCTAATTCTAACATCCTTCAGTCACCTTATCCATACTTAAATATTCCAAGACATCTTCTAAAAACAGGGACATCATTCTGTTACAATACACTGAAATGTGCATTTTCCAAGTCCAYTGCTCCTCAAAATAAAATTTCAATGGAAACATGGTAAGATACTGCCATTCCCGAATACTACATCTCAGTTACATTGTTGCGCACCCGACATGTTGCGGTGCCGCGGTTCTTTTTTTTTTTGGGCCACTTCTCGAAGTGCCTTCCAAGGACTCYTTAAGTGCGTCCAAATTAGATCCCACTCTCTTCAGTCTAACGTGCAGTTCGTCAAAGATATTTGTGCTCTAAACTTTCAATGGCTTTGACTGTCGGTGAAGAGTTTCAGTTCCATCCTTGTCGTCCTGTGAGCAAACTCTTCGTAGTGAGTATTGGGTGACAAAAAACAACATACTCTACGCACCCTTCACTCCATCATTCAATGTCGATGGCATTGTTGAATTCCATTGGCACAAAATTCTTTTCAAAACAACAAACTGAACGGGAAACAAACCTGCTTTTCCTTCAAGTTCACAAAACTGGTATGACGGCTCTTAGTTTTTTTAAGGGCCCATTAGTTCAGATTTCTTTGAACATCTCTGCCATGTCTTGTTCCTATGTACGTTGTCTAAAACTGAATCTGCACTCACCTCCACTAGTTGTAGTAACAAACAACCGTTCTCTGATGCGGACAACTCTTTGACATCATCAAATTCTTCCATGAGAGCCTTGAATCAATAACATTGTTTCATGAGTACTTAAGAATTATATTTTAGCGCATAGGTAATTGTAAGTAGCATACACTGAACTCATAGCCCGTGCAAATTTTCATTCTTATGCTTGCGGTCTAGGTTCTCAAATAACATTGGAAACCACTTAATGTAAGGGAACATTAATAAGCAGGCACTGGCAAACGGCTTCACAAACATAATACAGTGTATCACAGTCCTCATATACTTCTGAATTACTGAAGACAGGGAYATTGTACACATCATAATGCAAGGAAAATAGTTTCAAGACAAAAGATTCTCTTCATAAAAATGCAGAATCCATAGTAATACATCTAATACTAGCGTTCTTTACTATAAAAAAATCAATCACCTTGTACATAGGACCAACTACTTTGTATAAATTGCTACACTCATCACAGACTCCCATTTCTCTTTGCCTGGAAGCCCTTCCATGCCATACAATGGAAATCCCTCTTCTAACTTATTACGGACGTTGCAGATAAGAAACTCTTACTTTAGGTTCAGCAATTGTGTTACCTCAGATTTCTCCAGTCCTCACCATGATAAATGTCACCATGCTCCTCCATCATAGCCCACACCTGTCTCACTTGTTCATCAAGTAAGAAACCCCACCAAACATGTCTCTGCTTTTGAATCAGATTGACAACGCAACCTGGTGGGGAGGAAAAAAAAGGCATCAAGTAAGTYAGCTGCAGACTATTTCAACTGACAACTACGAATTAAACCATACATTTGGAATTCAACGTAAATTGAATTAMTTTTACAACACCTTCAAAATATGGAAATGTCTTCAAACACTGCACCTCACTGCYATTACTAGAAATGTTTACAACTCATAAGCGTTAAAAAGAAAAAAAAATGAACTCACCCATTTTGCATGCCAGGAACTATCCTCTTGAACTTCGGCATTGAGAGTAATAGGCAAAGCAGTACAACTTGTACCCTTCCCAAAAATCTATTGACCTATTTTGCAACCCATCACACAAATTTCATCACTTCTGTTTAAAGAGTAAACAATTACTGTTCAAATGAAGAAGAAGCAGTTCAATTGCACAAACTTGAATTTCTCTTCATCCAAAAAAAGTTTTCCCTCTTCTGTGAGAAGTTTGCTTCTTTGATGCATGCCTCTCTTCTTGAAGTCCATGTCTCCAAACTCATGAAATTTCACTTCTTATGCTTCTACGGGGCGTCTCTTAGGTCAGTAATTTTCAGAAAAAAAAAAAAAAATTGGGTCCCCATCTAACACAACATCCGACAAAAATACAGCATAAAAAAATTAGAAAGTACTGAAACATATTATTTGCCGGACAATTTCATAAATTTCCTCATACAATGGAGAACTTCTCAAGACTCACTGCTACTGGATGCTAACRACCCGTTTAGGGTTTACGTCACAGAGAAACACGCTTCACGATTCGCATTCTTCCGACGAATTCTGCAGAAACGTGTGACCCCTTCATTCGTCCGATTCAACTGTGCTTCCTATTCCTCGATTGCATACTTGCAAATGTACTTCAATGTGGCGCTTGCATAGGCATACGATTGTGACATTACACGACTCCTKTCGACCACTGTCAAAGAGAAAACAAGCTCCACCTATGCAGACTCGGCTCTTGCAGCAAAAGGTCTACACGATGTAGCCTTCAGAATGATGCACTTTTCAATCGGTTTTGCAAGTTGATTAGAAAAAGTACATTTTTAATATTTAAATTAGTATTCATTTAAATTATTGATCAATTTGTTGCAATTTGAAGTGTCATCGTTGTACTCTTCCAATTGACAAGAACTTTCAACACGACAACATTTTTAGATGATTTTCATTTGCCTTCAGAGTGGTATGAATTTCGGTTCTCAAAGGAGAACGATCGACTAGGAGTCTTGTCTGTCAAACCTTCTAAAGCACAGAAAGCTCAACACTCACAAAGACACGAGATGAACTTCAAAACTCAGATTTCTGACCGAAACAAGATCACAAACTAGACAACTCTAGGAAAACCAAAGAACATTAAGAATCCTCAAACAAGCTCCATGAATTTACAACTACTAGGATTCGAGATACATCCACCAAAATCCACAAGTTTTCCCTCAAGCTTCACAAAAAGTCTGAAACAAAAATGCCTCACCGAAACAATTGCAGAGTTACAAGTGCGGAAAAATCCACAGGCACCTATGGAATACTAAATGGGTGGCGACCTCCACCTCTGACGACGACGGCGACCTATAGCACTCCCACGTTGTCCCCCTCCAAGGCAACATAAACCAATAGGATGTCAACGGAAACCTATGGCACTACGACGAAAACCTATTGGGTGGCAACACAGACGTATAGCTCGTCGACGAAAACATATGTCACGGCAACGTCTCCAATTGGTTGAGAATGGTGATAGAATGTGTATGCACAGAGACCTATTCATGGAGGACGTTGGGTAAAATTGAGGGACATCCACCCAAACCTTCGTATTTTTACAGTTGCCAAACATTTTCGGTCAGCCCGAACTTGAATTTCTAGTCCGAACCTATTTCCTAACCAGAAAACTTATTTTCAATTGGCGTGAATGAACAAGTTGGTTGGACAGTTCTCCTGGCCACCCGATAGGTTTTAGTTGACGTCCTATTGGTTTACATTGCCCTAGAGGCGGACAACGCGGGTGTGGAAGAGGTCGACGTCGATGACGTTTGAAATTGGTGGAACTATAGAATTTATGGTGTGAAAAAATTGGTGCAACGGTTGTATGGATGACTCCTGCATCATTCACCAACACACCAATTGAGACTAGAAGCCACTAATTTCATAAAATTGCTCCACAGCTCCTTGCACATTCCAGTGACAACATTCCACTATTGCAGCACCAATTCATGGACACACTATCATCCAACACAAAAACATGGAACCTCTTGATGACAGCCCCCTAATCCTACACTTCTACTCAACCATATAGCTGCACGCATCTCCCTTCACCWATTGCTGCAACAAGAACTCGATCATGAATCCTCTAACACTGTCAACACTCCAAGAACAAGTCAAATTCAATTTAGTAAACAATATTAAATTCGTACAAAATTAGTGAACAATGCCACATGTGTTGGTGAATTTTATTAGTACAAAATGTCCCTAAATTCAAAGCAAAATTGGAGTTCAAAAAACAAATAGGAATTTATGGTATAGTGAAGAAGATCTTACAGAGAATAGTCACATAGTGGATACGGAATTTGGAATTTATAAATAAATCCCACATCCAGTGAAGTCAATTCCGAGAAATGGAGTTCGAAGATGGAAGACCACTTAAGCCCAAACTGAAGTCCTATATTGCCTTTGACAACTTCTCCCGCATTACTTCATTAACACCCCTTACTTGTGTACTAACATCTCTACCCTCCATATGTTCTGAAGTTAATGACTTTATTCGTGAAACTAATGATTTTGTAACTTGTACTGATGTCCCAACCCTACTAAAATTAGAATTTGTAATTGATGGCACTGTGCAGTGATAATCTTGATTACTTCTCCAAATAATTTGCACTATCCCGTCACATTTATTGAAATCAATATACACCTTATGGCTACCCAATAGGAATTCACCACCCACACTCCCAAAACCATTTTCTTTACTCCAAAGATTACCAGTGTGAATACAGATAGGAGCCCATAAACCAAAAGCATAAGGACTAAAGTCCTTATCCTTATGAAAATGATTACTAAAATCATACATGGTATATGTTAGGTTCCTTGAAAAAGCATCTTCTTTTGTATGTAGAATGTTAAATTCAAATCCCGACAAACTTGGTATGTGTGTTGTTTGCACCTTCCCTTTAGTATTCCTAAACAAAAAAGGTGCTAATTCAGAAAAAAGCTTCCCATACATCATTAAAATATCCGTGAGTAAAATTTGTTGTTCTTCCCAATTAATAAGCCTTTGAACATTCTGTTGAATTTTTTTACTTGGAATATACCGACCAAAAAGGAAGTCCTTATCACGGCCTGCTCTCCATCCAAGACCATACATGTTCCCTGTTTGTAAAGACGCATTACATTTAATATGACTATTTTAAAATTCAATAACTAATAATAATAGATTAATACTTAAAAAAATCTGTTTTTCCAAATTAAATTTATACCAAAAACCAATTCTTATAATAATAGTTTGCGGAGAAATTAAGAATATGGGGGGATATAAATTTCACAAAACACACCTTTTACTTCCTCCAATTGGATGTGAGTGAATTTTGAGAGCTTCCTTGCTTTCTTCTTTGCGTTCAAATAATCCTTCCGATCATATTCCCCGGCACCCTTCTTACCCCCATTTCTGCAAAAATAATTTTTTGTTAAAAAACATAATAGTAGAATATCCTAAAATGTTAATGAATGGATGGATATGGGTTTTCAATTCAAATTGAATATTAAAATTAAATATAATGTGGAAGATAAAGTAATGAAATTGTTCCACTATATTCCCTATCAAATACTCCCCCCATCCCACAATAATTGTGGGGTTCCCGGGAATGGCCAGATTAGCGTATGAATAGCTCCTATTTTCAGAGGATTTGAACTTTGTTACCCCCTACTAAATCCCATTGGGTATAGGGGGATGGAAGTCAGTAGTAGAGTAGAATATTTTCAAATAAGGCAATTTAATTTGGGAAGCATATTTGGAAACCAAAGATTCATTAGGGAAGGCCAGAATAAATTGTTCCAAAAACTCAAAAAAATTCAGTATTAAAAACTAAGGTATTTGGTGAAGCGTGAGGACCTCATTGTCCCTACTGCATCCCAAGGTCCCCCAATATTCAATAATGTATATTTTTCCATGTTTTGGGACAATCCATCATACCATCTCTTATTAGATGTTCCAAATACTAAATGCATATTTCAATTCAGTATCAGGAATACCGACAAATATTAAGACCATAGAACTTACCGAGAACTAGTGCATACGGTGGAAGTTGTTTCCATTATGGATACATCACAATACAAACCTGCAATACCAATACGTATTATTAGGGATGGTTTTCTTGGGAAGGCCGAAATTTCCTAAGCAATTCATTTTTAGTTAATTAATAAACTTATCGAAATGAAATAATTGCAAAGAACAAAATGATTAAAAACTACTATACAAACACATTGGTGAAGAGAACATCATTCAATAGATTCATTTGTGTCCCATAATTGACTCTCGCATTATGTTCCACCCAAAACTAATCAATATCTCTATTGAACTAATAATCACGAAAAGACCACACAAAGGTCTAAAAATGAGGATGGGGATTCATTCATGGTTGAAACCACAAGTCTTGGATGCATCAAAGTCGTGAAATACAACCAATCAATACAAAAATGAAGTTGTAAAGTAGGCTTAAACTTGAACATCAGAGCCAAAGAAAGACAGCAAACCTTGATGCAAACCTTGACCTTGTGATGCTAAAAGGTAGCCATATATTGTATCAGTAAACTAAAATACTACACATGTAGATGACAGCACGTAAACATAATTCGAACTCATAGGAATGATCACGGGAATGATATGTTCAAGAATTTCAACCCAAGTAGAACATCCAAAACTGCACTCACCAAGCTTGCAGCCCTAAACCTTACATTGTTGGAATTTAAGTGATCCACATCTGCATTATTGGAAATTATGGGTGTCTTTATCTTACATGCTAATGGTGCTTTTGCACTTGGCGCTTGGAAGCATCGTTCGTAAAACACTAATGCAGTCAAACAGCGGTGACCACTGCTGTATGTAGCGTCAATAGTTGTTGGCCACGGCCGCGTGGCTGGCCTACTAACATGGGTCGTGAAAATAACTAGACCCGTTCGCATTTGTCGTTCTTTGTTCAATTTGGAAATTGTTGTGGTCGCTTTTTAGTAGCACTTGTTGCAGAGGTTACAGACCTGCGCGTAGGTGCTAGAATAGCATTACATCCCAAGTAGGGCTGTAGGAGGGAGAGAGAGAGAGAGCATCTGGTGAAGAAATCAATGCACTCAAATACTATCTTAGGAGAACAATGGCCAACAGAAGCCTCATGCATGCATCGCAATTCTAGAACTATACTTGAACTTGGTATTGTTGCTGGTGGATTCTCTCCTTTTGTCAATGGCTCTTGCACGCTCCCTGCACACGCAGAAGTTGACCACTACGCCTATAGAGTTGTCACCCCAATCGCAAGAAGCCAACGTCCTCTACTAAATCAATGTCGAGAAATTCTCACCAGCCCTTTCGTGTGCACGTACGTCGATTCTCACCTGAATTCGGACCGTTCATCCTGTGGCATACGTTCGGCACTCCAGTCAATTCTACATGCTCTTTGATTTGCAAGGACAGAGCACATCAATTCAGCAGTTCCACGCACTAGAAATCGTGACCGACTTCAAATTACAATTACCACAAAAAAGGACGAAAGCAAGTTGGTGTGATAGCAGACAACCTAGTCGCCTCCTCTCCGTGATAGAAGCAAGCACGCCCTTTGTCTTGTTTGCAAGTGTTTGCACCGAATGCTCATGATTCCGTTAGTGCCCCAATTTGGACGTTGAGATTTCTCCAATCGTTGAAATTCATTTCTTCCGTGCCCACCGCCTACCTTCAATTCATGGCATGGACGTTGTGCCTGCGATTGATTACGGAGAGTAATTATTCAAAGAGATATAATCAACCACACACACTCTAAACTCACTCACAAATTTCAATACAGCAGGGAAAAACACAACATGCATAGAAGCACAATAGAATCGGGAGGAGCGCACTCACCAAGCGTGCTACTGCACGAGAAGGGAGAGCGCCACAGCTGCAAAAGGAGGAGCGCACAGACAACGAGCACAACGAAGACCTCGATCCAGAAAAATCGGATCTGGAGGGGACAAGAGCCTGGTTCGGGAGTCCAGGGCGAATTGACGGTCGAGTCTATAGTACCCCAACGAGCCTCTTTCGAAGGCAGCGTTGGGACCCCGGGCAGCTCAACGCTCAATCCGCTGCTCCCCTCTGCCGAGCCACCTCGAAGCTCCCCTCCAGATCCGTTTTTTCCTCGTCGTTGTGTTCTTCATCGCGCTCTTCCTCCTGAAATTCATTGCGATTCCATCGTGAGAGCCACAAACCGCAAATCTACATGACGGAGTTGGGTGGGTGTGCATCTGGCTGGAGGCTTGAGAGATTGGACGTTGGGAATTACGACGATTTCATGTTCAAGGGCCATGGCGTAGTGGAATTGACGTCGGAGTTGTAGCGGGTGACTCCTCTGTTGAAAATTCAGGGTTTAAGTTGAGATTTTGCTTCTGAGACTTTGAATTTTTTGTCTGACTAAGTTAATGTTTGCATCAATTTCTTCTGTGTTGCACTTGGGAGAGTGTTCTTTGCACAAACATTTTGCTAGCTGTGATGATCTCCGCCTTTCTAGGTTTTGTTTTTGATACTTGAAATGAGATTCCGTGGTTTTGTTCTTCCATTCTTGTCATGAAGATCACTCTATTCAAGTTGGAGACTTCTTGTAAATTCTTTAGTTGAACGGAATTAGTGCTTGGAAGCTGTGATCGACGTCTTCTGTGACCTGGCCACTGTTACAAAGAGTGCTCCTTCAGCATGAGTGAGTAAAGAGACACCATAGGAGTATTTCTCCACTTTGGTGTACTGAAATTTGAAGAGATTTGCTGCATCGGTCAGCTTTGGATATTAATATTCAAATGTGCGAGGTTGGTATGCACTAGCAATATTACTGTATAGTTACTTCCAATGCAAATGAAAACTTTGAAGAAGAATTTTTTTATTTTTGACACCGAAGTTGTTAAGGAATGTTTACTGGCTCTATCAATGGTTGCACAGGAACTCATTAGAATGGGCATTTCCATATTTTTAAGGTTGCTTTGGTGATAAGAATCTAAAATATGGAGCATGGCATTTAAGATTCTTGTTTGAACACGAAACCTTTGTGAATTTACATCCACCGGGATAGAAAACCAAAGCTGATTCTCCAGGTCGAAGAAACAAGGGGTTCGCCTGTACGTCGTGAATCCAAGATGAATCCCTGTTGCTCAAAAGGCTCGTGACAAACAAGTAGGTGTCCTTGCTGTGACAAAGAGTAAGGAAATCTGGTTGTCGAAGCAGCTCATTCCATGTCAAATTGATTGGCGTACGCAAATATCAGGTACTGGCAACAGAGACACGACACAAGCCATGATCTCCACTGGAACTTTGCTCCAAACACATGATTCATTCAAATGCACTTTAATTTGTATTGCAGCGTTTGAGCAGTTGACATCAAYTGCACTGTGCAGTGTCAGGTTGCAAAATCTAAAGGGACGATCGAAATGCACCAATCTTGAATTACAAATTCAAACTTGAAGCTCTAGTAAGGGAAAAAATGATCAAAATTTTAGTCAGAAGTAGATGACATAACCAGAGTACGTAAATCAATGAGTGACGGTTAGCTATGGACAAAACAGAAAATCGGAGACTTTTCTCAGCAAGTGATCAAAGGAAAATCATGTATACCCAAACCAATCAATCTTCGTGTTCGTCAAAATGGAGAAATGGAGAAATTTTGCAGTACTAGGCGTCTTTTCAGTTGCCCGTATGGAACCTCAGATCTACACGAGTGCTAACTCGTTTTCAAAGCTCGGTGCTAACTCATGATTATTACAAAAACATTGCCCTTTTGCTGCCATGTTTATTCATTTTAGTTATTTTCAATTACCATGTTCATTACGTTTTGTTTTGTTAGGATTTAATTTCAGCAAGGAGATGTTGGATTCACTGTGTGTGAAACGGGAGAAGGGCGGGGGAATGACTGAATAGCCCTTAGTGTGGCCTCAATCTGGACGTGCTAGGCTTAGGATTTGCAAGTGAAGAGGTATGTTGATGAATTTCTACTAGTTATGTGGTGGATGTCTGTAGACTAACAAATGATTGAGTGCAAGGGATGCATAGTGGCATGCACTTGAATAAGTTTCATTTGAATGAAAAAATGAAGTTATTTTGTTAGGAAGATTGATTTACTTGAATGACTCCTCTGGAGCTTCTGTTTGGATGAATTGATATTCTTAGGTCAATTTTGTAGACATGCTTTGAATATTAGAACTCTCTAAGTAAGGATTAATACCGGCAGTTGTGCATGACTTTTGAAAGGGATGTAATTGCCCATGAGAAACTAGGAACARTGTGTTTTCATGACTACATAAAGAAGGGTTATGTTTGATTTAAATTAATTTATTCACTTTCCATGACTGTGAGGATTTTTGGCCTACAGATTGCACATTGTTATGAACTTTTATTCAAAAGTTTATTGGTATGATAACATGTACTATGCATTTCTTCATTAATTGTTTATTGGTATGATAACATGTATTATGCAGTTCCACTAAACAATTGATGCGCAATTTCAAAGACTTTATCAATGATGATAGATGGATTTTGCTATCTTCCTAGTAAGTGATAATAATTTATTCTTGTGTAACATGTGGATGTGACCTTGTCACAGATCCTAAGACATACCCAAAAATTCAGGTAGCCGCTTGTATCAAGGTGATGCTTTGAGAACTTTGTACCAGATTATGAATTTTTGTCCAATGGCTCATAATTCAGTTCAGCATGAAGGACAAGATGCGGATTTTGGGTAAGTTTCCAAAAAAACTATTTAACATGCGGTTGTATTTTATGGCTTTTAAATTCCTTCATAGCCTTTAAATTCCTCCATTCCAAACTACTATTTACAAGTAGAAGTTATTTATATAGGGTAAGAGAATATATTAAGGCAATTGGCCTTTAAATTCTTCTACCTCAAACCATTGTACATGAGTTTTTACAAGTAGAAGTTATTTACATGGGGTAAGAGAATATTAAGGCAATTGTCTATGCACTGACTGTGCAATGTTTTTAATTAATACATATTTAATGGGATTGAAAAACTCATGTACATGTATAGGGACATGTCCAGTGATACAATAGTTTGATGGCAAGAATGAGGTAATCGACAAGGGTTGTGCATAAAAGTTTTAGTTAAGAATTTCAACTAGTACCCATGGTGGAGTTCAATTCAGTGTTCACCCACTTTTTAATTGGAGCAGTGACGGCAGTTGTGAAATTGTATGAATACGAACGAACTGTTGACCACAATTGAATGCAGTCATGAAGCTTTGAAACTACAAACAAGGTCTAGAGAGTGGTCAATAAGCATCCACAGAATGGTATGCATGATCAGCAGTCTCAGATGGGCGTAGTGTTTCATTTGTCGGGAAAATTGTTATGTGAATGCACCTTTCTGTACAGAAGGGCAGGTATCCATAGAGATCAAGAAAAACAATGAGTTGTTTTATTATCCACGTCAGTCTTTAGAAGGTCATGAATGAGTAGGTAATGGATGTATCATTTTTGTAACAATATTTTGCAAGAATAAAATAGCATGCAATTTAATTTAATGAAGTGGTACTGTATGTGTGTCCTTGCTGCTTAAACGGTGTGCACTTTAAAAAAGCTGAAATACGCAACTTGCCAGTAGCATCCCTTTCGAAACAATTGACCATGGAAAGTAGCTGACCAGCCGTGTAAGATGTGAGTTGTAAGTGAATTCACAGTTTGTTAAAGTGTTCCCACCGTTTTAGAAATTTTGATTTTGAATGTGTTCCGGAATCCAGTGTACAGGCTTTGCAAGTTCAGTTCAATTTACAAAGTGGAGCATAGGAATCATTGTAGATTGCCACTGGATCACCTCGATCGGATAAGAGCAAGAGATTTGAAGTTGTATCGAAGAGTTGAAGATCGAGCTGCCAGGACTGGAACAAACGCATACAAATGCCCGTGTAATTTGTGTGGCGGAAGGAGGCGACCTGTCAGTAGGCAAATCATTTCAAGACATTTTCAAACGAGACGGAGACATGGTGCTTTGAGAGGGTGGACAGAGGTAAATATGGAATTTTTTTAGCCATATCATTCTTCTTTGATCATGTCTTGTAAGGAATCATACAAAGTCGGTTCATTTGCACGTATGTGTAAAACTAGTTTTTTTATTTATTGGCTGGCATTTCACAGGGAGACGAATGCGACTCATCAGACGATGAATGGGAGGCACACATCGGTGGCAATGCACGAGCCTTTCTCGGATTGCAGGAATTCATCCAAGAAATTCCGCTAGATGGAGGTCTTCGTGTCGCACGCATGGTCCGCGATGCGTTGCAGAGAGCGGATGATATCCATCGTGCTGCTATGGATTTAGCCAGCGATTCATCTTCCACGTCTGTAGGGAGAAATGATGCAGTTGATGGTGAGCGACCATCCCTTTTAGAGGACGAAATGGACATGTCTGACGACAGTACAGCACCATCGGGAGATGAAGAGGACGATGTTTTTGAAGATGCAATTCCACATTTCGACTCAGTAGTAAACGATTCAAGTTCAGGCGGCTATGGCGGATTGCATGACGGAGGAGAATCTGACAGTGAAGAAGATGAGTTGGAGGAGATGTTGGGGCACATTCCTAATGGAAACATTGGAGAAAACCCTGCTGCAAACTTTGCTTCCACCCTTCCTTTCTATGAAGGTGCAACCCTGTCCATGCTYAGTGCAACTTTGCTGATAATGAATTGTTGCCGGACACATAATGTATCCAATGCATTCGTGAATGAATTGCTCATGCTCTTGTGCATGAGCATTCTTCCGGTTGGCAACATATTATGCAAATCTGAATATGAAGCGAGCAAGATGTTGATGAATTTTGGACTTGCGTATGATATCATCCACACTTGTCCAAAGGTGTGTGTGTTGTTTAGAAAGGGTTTGGAGCACAAGCAGAGTTGTCCATAATGTGGAAGTAGTCGTTATCGACAGTGTGGTCGTTCTACAGTTCCGGCTCTAGTATTGCGCCACTTCCCATTGATTCCTAGACTGCAACGTATGTTTAGTTCAAAAAAACTGTCCGAACTCAATATATGGCACCATGCGAATCGTAGTACAGATGGGAAAATGCGTCACACTGCAGATTCACCCCAATGGAAGTTTGTTGACACAGAGTTAGAGCCAGAGGGAACAGAAAATAGGTTTGGGTCAGATCCTAGACACATACATTTAGATATGGCAATAGATGGTTTTNAGTTACGAAGGCAGCGTTGACAGAGAGGAAGCATTTGAAGCCTTTGTAAAGAAGGTTACGGACCAGTAGGAGTTGTTCGATTTTTTCTTCGGGGAAACTGTTGAACCCTGAATCTTGTAATTTGTGTGGTCCTGTAATTTCAGGTAACCACTGAAGTCGAGTGAATTGAACGCAGAGGTCTCATCCTGCTGAGTCGTAGTGAAATGATCTGGTGGATCCGCAATCATGGATGCAAAGTTTGTGGTGCAGGGGTGGATGCGTGCATGAACTAAAAAAAGTGTCTTTTGACCGAATATCTTTGGACGCCCATCTCAGAACAGTAAGTCCAGGGTCATTGAACTTGCCATGTTGTCAGAGGAACATGTGGGTCGGGAATGGATTTTTATTTGTGGGCACTGAAATGACCTTCCTCCTGTACTGATTTTCATTTTGAATAGGGAAAATGGGATTCAAGAGTAAGAGCTGTGAAGGACGTTTCAGGTGCAGACATGTATAAATATAAGTGCACTGCGTGAGGGACGCAGATTTTTAAATAGACTTCTTCTTTATTTTATATATGCCTTCTTACTTCTCACTCTGCATCAGTTTTGGTCACTGTACAACAAGGCAAGTACATTATCGTCAGAATTAGGGCTACCTTCCTTTTCAGCAATGTGTTTGTGACGGACGTCTGTGTCTTCGATGTATTGCTAGGTTCTGTGAGTCATGAAATTCTTAATTGTGATGGAAAATGAGGACATGTTGCGACGGCATTGAAACTAATGACTTGTAAAATTATAGCAGGTCTTAAACGTTTGAATGTCAAGCCAGCTGGATACACATTTCAAAGCATCAGGACATGAGCAGTACTTTGTAAAATGGGATGAGGAGTCTGTAGACGAAAACAGTGCACTTCCTGCGGAACCTGAGACCGACAAAGAGCATTCTCACAACCTTGTTGACATCAGTTTCGATGAGTTCAAGAGTTTGGAAGAGCGTTATTTTGGAGAACTAGCTGTGGAGCATGAGTCAATATGACCGCATGCAGGGAAGGCTTCATCGAAGGCACTGAGTTCTGGCCCCAAACAGTGGACGACTTCTACAGCAAAAACACTTATGCAATGTCATGTTTCTACAACRGTGAATATCCTTTTGAGAAGTGGGAAGAGGATTACGATTACTACCTCTATGTTCAAGTCTGTAGAGCAATAGAAGAGGAACAACATCGTCATTTTGGTCTCGAACATTCGTGGGTCTTTGCATTCTTGCATATTTATTGAAATGTATGTCATTTGTTGTGCAACATGTGGATAGGTGCAGAGTTTAACATGGTTTTTTGGCCACGTCATGTGCTACTGAAATCAGTGACTCATTTGAATGCATATATCTGGATTCAGCTTTGTCGTGCCTTGAGTGTTGTTCCCATGGAGCATGAGAGACTAAACATGAAGTTGGATAAAGTGGCGATGTACCACCAACGTAAGTTTTGTTTCTTTATTGTCTGAATTGGTGATATATTTGATGGCAGATGGTATGTAGTAAGTTTGCATTACGAATGCATGCAATGATTGTGCATGTTCATGGTGTTTGGCTTTTCGGGTCTTTGTTCTCTCTTCATTACTCTGAAGACTTGCACACGAAGGTGCTAGGAAATTTTGCAATTCTTATTGAAGCACTGCGGTTACAGGTTGTTGATCGAGGACACTATCAGCTGAAACTAGAATACTGGAGAGAGTTTGATCCTTTGTTTGCTCATTACTATCTCAATGAGTTGGAGGATGCAGAGGTGGATGTTGAATTTGACAATGGTGGTTGTCATCGGTTTAGTGGAGTAATCATGCCAGAATTGTCTGACTTGTCTACTTAACAGTTTATAGTACTCTCAGTACGGTTGAAAGTTTTCCACAATAGGACGGCCTTACTTCAGGGTYTGCAGCCGTCTTTTCTCAGGTTGATTTGCATTCTTAAATCACTCGCAAACTTTACTGCCTTTGATTTGCTCAGAATGCCTCGTTACAGTGCTTGAGTACYAGTGGAGCTCTATTGTCTAGGAATTGACTAACTATTGATGAGTTTTGGTATGTTCCAGGATCAAGCTTTGAAAGTTGGGAAGCTTCAGCATTACTGGTGGATGACGGCACCTCCAGCTGCCGGAGCCCCTTTTGATCGTCTTTCTAGTCTACTTCACACTAAGGTACCATCTAATGATTTTCTTTTTCTAATCAATATTCTTAGAATTCTATGTTGGAAGTGTCTTGCTACTGGATTATTCGATAATGTGATGTTCCATCATGTTCCAATCATTTTAAATATTCAATATATCCTCATTAAAGAATCAGTGATTGTGGATTCTTTTTGCAGGCTTGTCATATGTTTCTGCTAAATGTGTTGGACTAGGTGAGACATCATTTCGAACAAAGCATAACAACAACAGCTGGGGAAGCTCTCGGTGTAACTGCTTTGCAAATGATGGCAATTATAGTTTCTGATTTTCGAAACAATAGCAAGTTAGTGATGGGCATTTTATCTTACCCTTATGCTTCTATCAAATTGTTCTTGTTGTATTTTAGTATTGTTTACGGAAATTTTTAAATGCGGAGCCTAAAATGGCAATGTTGTTGAATTGCTGTAGTGGGGTTCTGCAAGATATCATGCATTTTTCCTGTTGTTCAATTTTTTTGTACGGTTGTTGTTGGCTGAATTTATTATTGTGTATGCATGTATTTTATTTGGCTGAAACATCCACAAGTATAAGTTGTTTTACGGGATGGGAGAGGAAGTCAGATGGAGAGGGTTCATACTTCATACTGCCATAAAAGTGGTCAGTACTGCCGTCGGAGTGCACAGTATTGGTCTAATCGGCACATATAAGCCATGTGACCATCAGTCTGTGATGGTCCAATCGTTGTATCACTTCTGTTGGTACTGCATGTGAGAGTGAAGAAGAGAAAGCATGTGTTGAAGTGNTGCTCTTTTTTTCTTCATGCTAAACTGAAATAAAGGTAATGAATGGCTTTTGTGACATTATGTATTGTTTTTCAAAAAGCAGTCTTTTCCACGTGAATGTACAGTGAAGCCAGGAATTGTGAAGCCAGTGAATGTACTGAAGCCAGTGAATTGTGAAGCCAGGAATAGTCTGAATTTGCACTTGACAGGAATTGTGGGATTCCCTCGCAGAATATATTGTGAAGACCAAGCGAGATTGCAAACTGAGAGGCAATTGTACGAAAGGCAGGCAGCAGTGCAGGGGATGTCAAGAAGGCAACAACGCCTTTATCCTGCAGATCTTCAAGATGATCTTCCAGATTTTGCAGAGTGGCACGGGAATTATACGGCTTCTCTGATTAGTATGCACGGACTACAGAATGTTGATCTTGAACTGCGCAGGCTCTCAGAATTGCCGGACGTCAAAACTTAATCATACAAGCACATGTGGGCGTACGGGAATCATTACAGAGTACTTGAAGAAGGTATGGAAAACGGATTTGTAAGTCAAGATTATGGAATAGCATGTTTTTTTGGCAATGAAGGTGGACGTCATATTGGCATCAGCATGGTGGGGGTGCTAAAGGATATTATAGTGGTTCGATATTCTGCGAGGAGAAGAGTTGTTATGCAAGGGTCATGGATTCGAAACAGCGGTGGAGATTGTTCGTCTACCAAAATCGATCGATATGGATTCACAACAATGCGATTTAATGACAGAATTGCCGCTGCTCGTGAATCGTATGTTCTTCCAGCAACAATACGGCAGGTGGGTGTGAAGGAGAACTAGGAGTTATGTGCGATTTATGCATATTTGACATAAATTTGGTCATTGGTATTTGGAAGATTAGAATGTATGTCTTGTGATTTTTAAATCTTGAGGACAAGGGAAGAGGGGCTGAACTTGAAAGTGGATGTCAATGTTGCAGAGTAATGCATGAAGTTCTCTTTACCGTGATGAACACAATCAGTACTGTAACGCATTAGAATGGATTTTTGAAGGGTACCGTAAATCGTGTGTGAAGTCACTATCAGTTTGTTTGAGGATGTGGTGTTATTTGTATTTGAAATACTGCTTTTTACATGGGCAGAAGAACACGTGGCAGTGACAATGCTGGTTTGTTTCATTTTCTCAGGTATTTTTCATTGATGACTGGAGACAACCGGGATGGAAGGTAGTATTGCAGAAGGAACCTTGATCTAGACGAGTGCTGGATTGTAAAGACGAKCTAATTCTAGGAATTTCCGGCGATTATGGAGGAATGAACTTGCCTGAGGATTTAAATGCTGCTATGTTTTGACCAGGTATACAATTTGACGGAGAGGCCGTGCCAAATGCTGAAGTTGCTCGCTTGAATGCTCTAGTGAATGGAGAGCAATCGCCAAACGTGCAAGTTCGAGGCAGGCGTAGACAGCGTGTTCGGCGCCAAGGAGGTTGGTAGGACGGGGAATAACCTTCATTCAGCTGGAATTGCTGGTGGATGGATTTGACATTCCACATAGTAAAGGTAAGTACAAGACTAGGCCTTATGTTAATTTTGTTGAGGTCCTCCTAAAAACATATGACATTGTAACATTGATGATAAGTCTACTTGCTATAGAGTTTAGACTTGCCGTCTATGTAGGGGTGCATGCTTTTAGAGACTGTGAAACTTTTGTCTCTACGGCTTGCTGTGATTTTGAAATGGTGTCATTTCCTTGTAATGGTTATGAGCTGCGTGCCTATGTATCACGTTTTGACGCAGCATTGAGTCGAGGTGCACGGGGATGCGAATCACAGAACGTGAGGGCGTTGCTTGTACTTGGCGCAGAGACTGATAGCATTTTGTGGACGAAAGAAGCAAAGCAACAATTCATAGAAATGGAGGAGAGCTTTGAGATATATTTCCACGCAAATGGCAATGGGACTATAGTGCGGGATGCGAACTCGGGGATGGAAAGACACGGTCCACAAGAAGATCTCCACGACATCAATGAGGAATGGGATGACATCAACGACGATGATTCCATGTACGAGTCACAAAGTGTTGGACGTCCCGATCCTACAGCCACCGGGGTATAGTCACCAACGCTACACTCATCTTATTTCCTTCGAATGTGGGAAAAAACGCAGCTGTTTTGCTTTCCGCTTATCTCACGCTTTATCTTAATATTTTCAAGTTCTATGTTAAGAATAGGACAAGGGTGTCTTTTTGCTTAGTATAGGGAAGTATCACCTCCAATCCCAAGTTGTTGTTAAGAGAGAGACTACTACCTGTGCAGAGTGCGTTGGAAGGTAGAAGCATCTTTTATTTCGGGCCCTGAACCGCTACTTATCCATGAGGAAGTGTGAAAGTCTCGTAACGATTTAGGTTGACTGATTTGGAACAGTTGTTAGCCCATTCTATTTGAGGTTAAAATCGTGTGGTTTTAGCATCAAAGGTGTTCATGATGGCGCTGCAGAAGCCCTATAGAGTAGGTCATGGACGGAAACTCGTTTACTAATTTACTTTTGAGACCACATTTACAGTTTCTATATTCCTCCATGTTTTGTTGGAGTGGAAATTAACATGCATTATAATATGAATGTAAGGTGACGGTGTTCTTGTCTGTTATGAAGGCATTTGCAGAGAAGTTTGGTAACTCATATGCGAAGAATGTTATGAAACTTGCTTTTTCTRGAAATGTGCAAAGTCTAGTTGTTCAGAGGTGAGAGACGTTGAGAGAATTGAACCTGTTTTAGAGGAATCGGTAGAATTATTGGGGGTGTGCCTAAATTGACATGTATAAGGAACATAGAAAAAAAAAGAGAGAGATATGTTGCAGAAAAACTTTAACTTATTGATTTCCTTAGCCTGCTGTTCATTCGATTTTATTATCAGATACCTGCTCTTCAGCTGTGAGTACGTATACAGAGATTGAATGACCGTTAGAAATGTTCAAATCATTTCTGATTAGGCAACCGCAAGACGAGAATGTTATAGTCGTCGTACGCAGTCATTTTGGTTCATGGAACGTTGTTGTTTCTAAACGATCTGAGTGAAAGTACAGAACAGACTCAAATTGTTGTGGCTTTCTCATTTTCCTGCTAATCTGTTATGAGGACGAGTTCTTTAGCCTAGTGTTGGCAACGGCTAGAGCGCCTGGTAGTTCTTGACGATACACAAGTATTTGCCCAGGTTGGTGCCTTTGAATCATAACTGCTAAACCGTTTGAGTTTTCATATGAACTAATAGACTTGCAGAAGTGTAGTCTATTTTTTAGCAGTTCCAACGTCTAATGGACTACATATCAGATAGTTTAATTCACCTGATAAGTCACCGATTTGAAGCTCAGGCTATATAAGAGTTCCAAGCTCCTTTAGGTACTGTGGCCTTGTAACTTGGTAAAGGCCTAATTAGGGTCCATTGGTGTTGGTCAGGGAAATTCCAGTGCATCACAGGCATATGCAGGTCTGATTTGTAGCAATATCGAGCGTATTTTAGCTGTCTGCAACACCAGAACACTAGTCACAAGAGTAGCACAAGTTGGAGTTATAAACTCTTTGATTCTTCATTGTCACCTTCAGCGTCCAATTCCACTTTACAGAAGCTGTTAAAGGATTGGTCAGGATGGCGGATCGGCTGTTTCAAGTCTGCGGAGGAGAGACTGGTGGATGCAAGCCTTGGTCTTTTCGAGCAAATGCTTTTTACAGTTGCTATTGATGTCAGCAGTAAGTGTGATCCATCTTAGGCCACTCAGAGCAAATTTAATTATATAGTTAAAGCTCAACAAGAGGTGCTCTCAGATTTTAACTGAATTTCTATAATTAGAAGCGATGGATCTTCATCAAATGAGGAGGAGGCCAAGGTTAGAGACAAGTTCCATGGGGGCTCTAACATTGTTGGCTTCAGCTGCTTTACATCCCCAGCTACAGCAGAGCTGTATGTGGTAGTTCTGGACTGGTTTGGCAAACTCTTGCATCTCCTGCAATTCGTTGCTTTCGTCTAGTGAAGAATGATTTTGTGTCTCAATTAAAATTAGACTTTCACTTTTAGAAAGGACGCTTAATTTGGGGTTTGGAATGTACCTGCATCCGAAGTAGTGTTGAATCTGTTCCCACATTTTATCATAAGCTTTCATAAATGCTTGAATCTCCTGATGGCTATTTTAATGTGCAGGCAAGGGTGTAGGTGTGATCCAAGGCACTGCCGACAAAGCTGTGTTAGTCGTATTGTTAGCAATCCAGAAGCGTACAATGGATAAATTAATCGAAGACCAAGGGCTTTCGGAACTTGAAGCTTTGGGGAAGTTAATAGCTTGCACGTTCGATGAAGCCCACTAGTGTGTCAATAAGGCTAGTCAGGTACACGGTCCTTCTACTTGTACCCATGTAACCCTTAAGGGACGAATTTAAGAAGCAAATTGAATTTCATGTTCCTTTCAGAGTATTGGTCAAAGAAAGTCCTGACAGTACTCTCTCTGAGCCTCTCCTGGAGTCAATATCTTTTTTTTTCAGAGCCCGCTTGTGTACAATTGTCGGCAGTGATGCTATATTTTGTGGGTAAATTGTCAGAGTATTGTAAGGGACTGCTATATGACAAGTTCTAGAGTATGACTTTGTTAGTTAAGTCGTATTGTATTCAAGTGTTTGAACAGAAACTAGAATGAAGAAACATTGTGGCATTTTAGGCCTTTTTTCCTTGGAGTGAAGAGGGTCATGTGGTTTCCGAATGTAGATTGTGAAAGTAGTTTCCCGTGATTGTCACTTCATCATAATCATGCACTTCGGCTGCAAATCAGTGGACTTTTTAATTTCTCATGGTTCTTTAGCGGCATCGACTACTGAAGCTGGTAAGTGATTGTATCGTCCACCTAATTTTTTTGGTTGATTTTACAGTTTCCGGTGGAACTAAGAAGTCTGCAGGTTGTCCGACACTTCCAAGCATATTGATGATGCAATCAGTGAACGCGAAAGCCTCACCTTCTCCAGTTCCGGCTTCTACTGTGCTCTTTAGAAATTGCAATGTTGCTGATAGAGGTTTGTCTCTATTGGGCATGAATCCCAAATACATATGTTCGTCATATGTGGACATGACTTTGTTGTTCTTATCATTTATATTATGGAGTACATTGTTTGTGCAGGTGGAGAAGAATCGAAACGCAAATCTGTGCAGCAGGAAAGTCAATCTATAGCAAGAGGGAGATTACATGAAAATTCACAACAAGTCACTAAATTCCTGGTTTATCGACACATGGTACACAATACTGAAGATTTTCGTCATTATTGTTCCCAAGGGTATTCGATTGTGTTTTAAGAGTAGGGAATTTCGAAATTTAACAATGGACTATTCGTTGGTGTGGCTGTAGAACAATAAAAGTGACATAGCTTGCCCCCCAAAAAAACTTGGGCATCTATATGAGTGGTGAATTTGTTAGTTCTTGACTAGTTCCTTTTTTGCTAACTTCTGTAATTTTTTTTGTCCATCAGTTACAAGAATGACAGTCGCTCGTTTTATTGAAAACGACATGTACCCGTAGATGAAAATATGCGCACGAAAACATGGTAAAAAGACCCTCACTCGTTTTTGAGTGTCGGCTTTTTTGACCATGTTTTGTTATAGTAAAATACCTGAGGTTKCCTGGGGCACGTGCGGGAAGGGGCGTGTGCGGGTCCGGTGCAACTGCGGGTTCTAGACCAGGGAGTTCGGGTCCAGCACTGACACCCCCCAATGAAGTCGCCCAATGGGAAGGCAACCGCGGGTCCAGGGCGACCGTGTTCTCTTTTCAGGATTCTGAAGTTCCCCCGGGCGACTGCGGGTCTAGCGTTCCCAGCAGTTCTGAACTCCCGGACATGGCTTTTGTTTCCTTCTTTTTTATGAAGTGCCACAGTGTCGACCGTAAATGTCATAGTGGTGCTCTGAATTACAGCATTTTTTTACATTGGATGTCTAATATGGTTTTCATCCACAATATGGTGATTTTGTCAAACATTTTTTCGTAATTCAATTTCTTCACGGGATTTCATCTAAGTTTTGGGACATTGTTTTTGCCATATTTTAGCCAATTTAATTATTTTGGTACAATCTAAAGCCATCCGGTGACAAGAAATATCGAGTGCCTATGATACACTAGATCTTTGAGAAAAATCACATTCAAATTTCATTTCAAAAAATTGTAGATTAGATTTTGAGAAGCCATAAATTGATTGGGGTTAATATGCATGTTACTGCTTTAACCTCATATTTTTTTGGTGTCCAACTTTTTAGATTTGGCTTGTGAAAAGAGGACTGAAATACTTCAAATCACTTTCTCAGTTTGCACACCCTCATGATCAAACAATATAATCTTTCAATCCGTAAAAGATATTGTTGTGTTTTCTTTTCTAATGTAAACTCTAACATGTCTAGTTTGATTTTATACAGTTACAATTCAGAAAGAATTGATACAAGGTATCAAAATGTTGGCTCGTTGTTCAATTTAGAGCAAATTCTAGGAGCTCAAGAAATTCAAGGGTCATTTCGGGGTTAAGCTGAGTGAAACAAACATGCAAGACACAAAGGTAAATCGACAAATTCAAAAGTGTATTCGGAATGCTCCAAAGAAACTAAATAAAAGCCACCACCTCATCACATGGGATTCAATCTAAGTTAATCGAACACACATCCAATGCAAATACAACCACATAAACAAGGGAGCAAAGCCTACTTATCACGGAAGATAAAAATGAACCTCCACCGAATAGGACATGGGCTCCAAAATAAGTTTAACAAACACATACATCCAAATGAAATAAATCCACATCAACAATTGTGCTAAGCCAATGCGTCACGGAAGATAAAAATGAACCTCCACATATAAGGACACGGGCTCCAAAATAAGTTTTACAAACACACATGCAAGTGAAATAAATCCACATAAAATATTCAACAAATTCCAATTTGGAACGGAAGGATTCCATGGTTTAAGTAACCCGGGTGGGTGGGCGGGAGGGACATCCCTATACAGGGCCCTGCCTATCCATTTTAAGACAATCATAAACTTAACAAGACTTATAATTCCCAAAAACTACTTGACAAGATAGAACCTGCTTTGGACAAGCTATCAAATAACAGATCCTATCAAGTCATCTTCACCACTTCTTTGTAAACTTTGGCAAAGAGATATCTTGCAATAAACCAAATCTAATCGACAAGATAGAAACCTCTCAAGTTACGCCATCAAATCAATAGAGTCCTCACGACCTCTTTCACACTTCTTAATAAACTACTAAAATGAAGTGTTTCCAGCAAACCAAAATCTTATTGACAAGATAGACATTTCTCAAGTCAAGCTCTCAAATCAACAGAGCCATTACGACATCTTTTACGCTTTTTATTAAACTTTTGCAAAGAAATGTTTACAACAAACCAAATTAGATCACATCAAGATCACATCAAGATCAATGTATGGAATGATTTTAACAAATGAAGATGTCAAGTAACTTGAAACTAATTAACAACAAATCATGCTATAAACTAAATCTTGCAAAAGCAATATGATTTAGAACCCAAAAAGAGAGAGAAGAGGTTGCCATGAACTTGGACTGAGCTGCAAATTAGTGAATCAACTCAAGAGGCTGTGAACCTCACTTGCACCTATACAATCCAACAAACTCGTAGTCAATTAGAATGCACATGTCAAGTGTCTATAGCTCATAGCAACGCATTATAGCAATCACAAAAGTACAACTCAAACCTCACATAGTAACATGGCAGCCCCCTCATAGTCTCCCAAATTGCCAAGCTAAGGGTTGAAAAACCTCACACAATAATTTGGCCAACACATCATAGTCTAACAAATTGTCAAATCGAAGGCACCTGTAAAGACGCCATATGTGATCTCTAAAGGCACCTGTAAAGACGCCGTATGTGATCTCCAAACACCCGTAACAACTAAATCACTTCTAAAGCCCTTGTAGAGAGCAGCGCCTAACGCAAAGTGAAGGGGATCGACAATGGTTTTGGCCAAATATTTATACTACAAGCATCCGACCATGGCCAAACCTAGCCATGGCCAGAACGTGCCTTGGTCTCCAAGCAAAATGAGGGGGAAAAATTAGGTCAAGTCAAACGAACTTGCCCGAGAAGGTTCCCACATAGACGATTCATTATCGCTCATGACTAATTAAGGAGCCATCATTTTTAATAGTACTCCCATGTGAAGTCCCTGACATAGTTGGTTTGAATAAATCAATGGCAACCAATGGATTTAAAAAGAACAAGTCTCGTCAATAGAACTTGTACCATACTTTATGCAAGTTTAAATCATAACCCTATGATTAAAACTAGGACCAATAAAAATTATTGTGATTTTTAAAAGCTGAAGGTGGAAATAAAAGTATATCAATTATATTATATACGAAAATAATCCATAATTTTTACTGTAAATGAAAGATACAAGATATCAAAACATAATTTTAAAATTCAAATTTCACCCTAAACCCTGAACCCGCAGTCGCCCAGACGACTCCACTCGCGGTTGTCGTGCTGGAGTGCCACCGGGGTCGCCCAGATTCCGCACCCGTGGTCGCCCCTACAGACCTGCACGCGCGGTCTCCCCCTCGGACCTGCATCCGCAGTCGCCCCCTCGGACCAACACCCGCGGTCGCCCCTGTGGGCCCGGACCCGCGGTCACCCTGTGCACCCGCACGCGCCCTGGTTGGCGACCTCAGGTACTTAAGCGGTCGCCCTCACCCGCAGTCTCCACTCTTGGTCTTGCGCAAAGTCTTTCATCCACCTCCAAGTGGCTGAATGCGTGCTCGTGGGCGAGGGGTGTTATTCCAGAGGAGGAGTTTTTGCATTTTTCCGGCTCGAAGTTGAAGCTCTGTGCGTGCGCAGAAGAGATCATATCTACTCCGGGAGAAGGTAGCGGTACAAGACATGTATTTCCATGGGACGAGGACCTCGACAACCCTTTAAATTTTGTTGTAGATCTCTCTCCCCCGGTGACAAGCGAGGCTGCTCGGCCGTCCAAGACGAAGAAGGCCAAGACAGCATACGACAAAATCCCCGACCATCCACCACCTCAGTATACAAACTATACATATGAAGTATGCCTGGAGTGGTACGAGGCCCGAAGCACAGAGGATTTGAAGAAGAAATACCTTCGACATAAAGAGACGGGCCTGGACATCTTGAAGAGGGATTTGGAGAGATGGATATTGAGAAAGTGCGATGAATCCAGTGAGTACAAAGACATTGTGGACATGTACTACAGTAAGTTGAGTAATTGGATTGACAATTGTCTCGCCCAAATCATATTCAACACGAAGAAATTGATGGAGACTTATAGACCTCAAGCGCTCAAATCTGATAGAGACGAGAAAGCCTCAGAATTTTGTGCAAAGATGGAGTGGTGGCAGAATGTAGTAAAAAAACATTCAAAGGCCACGGTCAGGGGTATGGGATGGCAGACTGATGCGCTGAAGGCAGCGTAGTCTCAAGATAGTGAATCATGTCTAATGTGGATCTCCCCCCAAGCCAAGGTGGTCCCACTCAGTGGATATGACAATCAAAGTGGGTTTGCCAAGGTGCGCAAGGTACGCATCGAAGGGATGGACAAAATTCCCCAATATGTAGAATTTGCAAGAAAAATTGTTAAAGACAACAAACAAGCGTGCTGCAAGAATTAAGAAATCGGTGGAGGCCACGGTGTGCCCATTAAATCACCCAGCCATTATTAAGTTCTTGGCTATCCACGAGGAATCAATGGAAGCATATACATTGTGGTGGAATGGTGGCAATTTGACAGAGCTCTTGAAACTTTCCAGGAAGGTGTCAGATACTGCAGAATGGTTTAGAATCAAGGACGTGCATGGGTATACGAAACCTCAACAGAGAGCAGTTAGCCTCTTCCGAAGGCACAAAGCCAAGTTGGCGTGGGCCTTGATTTACATGATGAGTATTGTGCACAACGTAGGGGTGCTCCACAATGACTTGTCCCCCTATAACATATTGCTTCACTACCCTCCCGTCAATGACAACCTTATCAACATTGGGATTTGTGATTGGGGAATTGCAAGCCGTATTCAAGAAGGATATGCATCCCATTACGGGGCTCAAACACAAGCTCATCTTGACCAAAAAATCGATGGGCGTTGGTGGATGGCTCCGAAGTTGATCTATCTGTTTGGGCCACCAAATTCCGAAACGAGCCTTGAAAAGATGCAAGAGTCTCACAAATACACTGTGAAATCGGACTCGTATGCGATAGGACAATTGGCCGCGAGCATGGAAATAGAGCACATGAATCCCCATGACGGCGATTTATTCAAGAACGCGACATCATCAAAATATTTTGCCATGAAGATACGTGAATTAAGTGACCCAGAGGTCCATAAAAGACCAACGTGTGCGCAAGTGGTTGCGCAGCTGATGGGTAAACTATGGAACATGAAGCCTCCAGAATTTGTGTGGAGAGACCATGCTTAGGCATAGAATAGGACGTTACAATTTTTAGGCAGAAAGCCAGAGCCAATTTTGATGAACTACTTGAACGAATCGTAAAGCACTTAGAAGTAGGCCGCGGATAAATAGTGTCAACATGCCTTTTTTTGATGGCATTCTAACAAGCCCATGCTTGCAAATGTTGTACAATTTTGTGTATATAAAAAAATTTTGAATTTCTATTGTTTGGTTTATGATGTTTTTTCAAGAAGCTCATTYRTTTGATTGATAAATTGAACATGATGTACCAGCACATATGATGTTGTATAGAATGCACAAATAGAATATGATATGAATTCCTCTTGTTGAGGACAACAGAAGCATATGTGGTATGTGGACCAAATGCAATTTGATTGCCTACACCGCTTTATGCAAAGGCTTTATCATCTTTTAGAGGCGAAGCGCCTGCACGCGTGTGATTATTAGAAACTGAATGCTTGATTGTTTAGRAAATATATATATGTATAATTCTTCATGAGAATTGAATGAAGTGATGAATGGTCTTTAGTAGTTGTCGGACTACTTGTACGACTTTTGAATATCCTCAACCCCTCCCAAATGATGGAAAATGCAATCGACCCTCAAAAGAAAAGTACAAAAGTTATTTAGTACGATTGGAGGCTCTGGAAGTCGAACAAGTCGAACAAACCAAAACACCAAATTTTACTTCTCCTAGCATAAAATACATAATGTAGGCAATCACTAAAGCCTTACATTGGTTTGCAGGATTACAACAAAAAGATTGTAGCGAGGTCAATTCATTTCTAAACATGTTTAGTCTATTAGACTCGAGTCAGTCTGGGAGCCACTCCCTTCTCCACGTTTGTAGGTCGATGATTCTCCAACCCTAAGCCTTCGCCATGTACGCGTTCGTGAAGCTGGTCCGTCTGCATTCAAAATAGAATCCAAGACGTTGGAATCTTTTAGAGCTTGGAGTGTCCTTCTAGTCTGCGGAGAATGACCTTCCAGCAAATAATCGAGTGCTTGACTTTGGTAATACGGTCCGTACGTGGAGTCCAAGTAGGCCATGTCAGTTAAGTCTTCCACAGAGGCATGCTCGTCTTGATTGGCCGCTTTTTCCCCCTGTAAATTTCAATGATGCCTTTGCGGATGCCGACCCCATTTGAAGGTTCCGGAGTGCGTGTCGTAATATCCACCTAGGCATTGGAAGAAGAATGCCCTCTTCCCTTCGTTTTGCGAACCCTTGCCCATGAGCCTCGGTGCAACTCAAAGGATTTTCTCGGGATCTGTTTCTCAATTCAATTGCGAGCTCGCAAGGCCCTTTTTCAAATCATGTTGGCCTTATCACCAACTCCAAATCAAGTCTCGTCCCCACATTGTGAGGTCTGCGGTGGTGTCTCCATTGTGTTTCCAGGAAAGAGGCATTTACATTGTCAAATTGAACAACGCATACAAGCGATCGTGAAATGGTGCTGTACATATCACGCAACGTCGTCTGATCAAACATTGCGTGAACAAACACTGAAGATGGTAGACATGCACACATGACCCTAATGCCTTCCCTCCTTCGGGGCCAAATTCTTCGAGACATATGGGGCATTTGRTATGGTCCAAGACAAAAGCAGCAGGCTGCGGCCACAATAGCTTTTGGTTGACGACGTCTGCATGGCTCGACTTCTGATTTTTGTAGTCCCACCCATTTTGAGTCCAATCTATGACATCCTGT